>OX401417.1:25522747-25592768 GCA_947846245.1 Cerastoderma edule
TGGGTTCAAATCACGTGATTGTATGTGCCAAGCGCCAATGGTTCGTACTACATCAAGCTTTTACTGAATACGTGCGTAGTATCGACTCTGGGTCTAGATTACAGTTGAGCTATTCTGGTTTACCTATTTCATAAGCGAAATAGTTTGTGATATATGCTATGAATGTTCGTGTTGAATACATTAGAAATTAAGAAATGTTTTCTCACCTGTATATCAGTTTAATCAGACAGGCATACTGTTTTATAGATTCATTCTTCAACAAATGTACACGATCTCTCTTCAACCATCTCCTAGTAAAATCAAACTCAATCTACTTCTATCAACATAAACGTTAACTAAATGGTTTTCAAAAGCCTAAATAACTGCATGTTATCAAATCAGTCCAGGGTATATATAGCTTGATGTGAACAGTTATCGTTTCATTATCAAACTTCCATTTCCCTTTTAATTCAATTTGTGTTTCCCCGCATCGGCTAGTGTATTTGCACTAAGTTAGATTCAAATTAGACTTCATAGACCTATAAATGGGAATGCTGCAGGAATTCCATCTACTGCTAAGAACGATGAGTTGTAACCTACTACGCCATCTGATAGGTATTCATAGTTCAACAAACGCAACACGTCTCCGTTGTCCAAATCTTTTTAAGGATACAGCGTTTTAAAAACAGGGCGGCCGTGAACCGAGTGTCAAATTACATGTTACAATTGATATAAAAGGCCTTACAAGAATAGACACTTGTCAAACACATTTGACGAATCATTCCAAATATTTGTATACTAGCGCTGTAATGTTAGTTCTTCGTTAGCGCTGTTCCTTTTAGACGAACTTTCGAGTAAGTTTGAAGTAAGAATAAACAAGCATGCGGTGTAAAGGCCCTTCTTATCTGGAGCCTTGAATATCACATGATCTTATACCGTGCGTTTGAAAACTTACCCACGACTGAGTGTCCATAGAACACATTCGACGTTGATACTGCCAATCCCAATGTCATATATGTCGGTTATATCACGGCGGTCGGTGTAAATATCTATATTTCTGATATTTCCTTACCAGGGGTCATTTTATCGAGGGTCGTACGACCGAATCGTAGCTAAGACCGTCGTCACTTCATTTGCAGGTCTAAAGTCCGTTCCTATCAATATTTTCCCAAACATCGTAGCAACGATTGTCGTAGAAATCGGCCGTACGTCAAGTTACGCCTGCTCGAGGGCAGTCTTAAGTCCCTGCAACTGTCGTAAATATGGCCGCTTAGCCACCACTTCAAAACTTTAATTGAACACGTCTCCTTTAAAGAACATGGTATCGCGGTTGTGCACAATACAATCTTTCATATTCTTTAATTGTCTATTAAAGAGTCATGTTTAAATAGGTTATTTTCACCAAAAAGCGACATAAATCGAGAAGGCAGGTTACGTCAAATTTGACCAAACAACAACAATCGCTATTCTAAGTTGCTTCCTCAGATGTAAACAAACATGAATCCTCTAAAGGTACTAGCGGATAAAATGTATCCAACTATTCACGTAAGTTTTGCAAATTGTGTGTTGAGTAAGAAGATGGTACACATCTTGTTGTAAAAGAAATACACTATTATACTGACCAATAAAGGAACGATGTTTGACTGTTGTCTCAGTCTTAATAAAATAGGTCTGTTTAAAACCGGAGTTACATTCAATCTTAGAAATCTTCAGCTTCAGATTTGATACGGATATTTCTTTATTACTAAAAGCTTAAAAATTGAGCGTGTTTAGGGCGATATTTTAGATAACAATGGCAGTTTTACTCGACTCGTGCTTCTTGTGATGCTGATTGGAAATATCAATCTTCAATAAGCCGCAAAGGATTAGATTATGCAGTTCTGCATAACATTGATTCTGTTTTACCAGTACAAGTTAGCACAGATATACTTTCTCATGTTCTTTTTGGAGTTTACAAATATAAGCGTGATAAATATAAATATAGCAGACAACTTAGGAAAGCAATGTTACAAAGGCACAGTTATGCTTTTCTCTTTAATTTCAACATTTCACATGAAATTGTAGCATACTCACTTCCTCAACAATTATTCAACATGCCAATATGTCAAAGGTGGATCTTCTTAACATTTCCCTCTTTAATCATTTTGTTTTCAAATAATCATTATCATTATCTAGTAATGTTGATAGATCTGGTGATGGTCACAACTTGAAACAGACATATCTTTATTAAAACACTTTGGATAGAAAGGGAATAAAATTAAAATAAGTAAAGGTAGGTATATGGTTTGAAATAAAGATTTCTTTCATCAATCAGTTCTTTTTTTCGGTCAGATAACTGCTTCCATTGATAACAATGTAGACGTGGGGATTTGTCTTGGCCATTTTTTAGTACTAGGGAACTGTTGGTATAAAACATGAAAATAATGTCAGGCGGTGACTTTATATTTTCAACAGATGTGCTAAAGCAAGGAATTAGGACAATCAATTTAATGTTGTCTTTTAATTATCACGTATGTATTTCATCTATATTTCATTAGTTGTTTATTTGCATACTTTATTTCTAAGTTCTTTAATAGATCGACACATATCAGATAAGCAGTGTTTTATTTGCGAAAACAGGTGATTTAATGGAAATGAAAATTTAACGAATCATTTTCTTTTATTTCAAAGTTAAGCAAAAGACATATTGACAAATCTTTCTGTTGTTAATGAAGGACCTTTAAGAGATTAACAAAGCAACGTTTGTGGAATTTTTATCTTCATTGCACAATACAGAATTATCTAAAAAAGACCTTATTGGTTTTTTTTATAATATGCTGTACTTAAATAGAGCACATACATGCAGGGGAGTATGTTTGTAAACCTTGTCTTATAAAACTTATCAGACTCCTCTTCATCCCTAAATGACATGTTGTGTTCTCATGATGAATTAGACCAGTACCTATAACATTTTAATTTGGTGAAGAACAATATATGATTTCATAAAGAAGCAGACTGATGTTCAATTAAAAATGTTTGTATTAATCGAATATTAAAGCAGCATGTCCTTAAAACATGATGCAAATCTCATAATTTATGAGAGGCCTTAATACACAGACAATAGCAAGATAAAACAACTTATACCTGAATAGTATCTAATACTTGCTTACCTTATTTGTTTTACATTGATTGTGAAGGAAGCTTGAAGTATGTTAAATCGGACCTCGATGACTGCCATTATGAAAGTATACCAGGAGATTTGTTCTCTGTCTGAGATCTATTTAACAGTGACAAAAATAAATGCTTTGTGACAAAATGAGTATTTTCATACCGAAGTAAACCAATTCTCATTTGCCCACACTGTTATGATGAACGCTTTTGCTGTACTGAAATCAAAAGTCATATTATTAACTATGCAAGGATCTAACCCGTTTCAACCCGTTTCCATTGAGAAAAACATTTTCGTGCATCTAGTAACATGCACCAGCCGATGTTAAAACTAACGTCTAAATACACAAAAGATATTCAAACAAGCCAAAGTTGCAATGCTTTCAACGAACATTTGATGCCGGACACATCCTGATCAAAATAACATTGAGGAAGGTCTGACGTGGTTCAGTGGTTAAGGTGGTGACTAAGAACACGGGGTTCCAGGTTCGAGCCCCGACACATGTGATTTCGTGGGACTAGCCTTCGACAAGGCACTCCGTAGTCCTAGCGTAGTACTACTGGGTCCAGGAAAGCCCCAGGAGCCACATACTTTGACCTTTATCCTGTAACAAAAACGGTAAACGGTATCATGTGTGAGCATCACAATGTATATTGGCATTCTGTAGAACACACTAGTCTCTATTTAATTTCGTTTTTAATAAAGTTCGATGTAAGTTTGACAGTATCAGGACATAGCGTATGTTTACTTTTACTTATAATTATACGTTATGTGGTACTTTGTATTAACTAGTGGATTGTATTTGGAAGTTAACGGATATGTATGGAAGAAACGATGATAAGACAAATATATCTTCTAGACGAAACGACCGGTAAGCGAAACGAATGGAATACATGCATGTCACGAATGTCAAGAAACTATTTTCATTGATCAAGAGCCACGTGGATTTATTTTGAGACTGAGGAATTGAATAACTGCATTTAATGAGATATGTTATGCCTAATTATCGTATTATTCTCGATTTAATCCAATTATTTGTTTTATGAAGTAAAAATGTAACTGAATTCGTTGTCAATATCTACATAACCAATGATATATTTATCACGGAAATCTAATTCGAATGTATTCAGTAACGGTGTAATAGTTTTCAAGTTAATATAGATAATTCCCATTAATTGTTTAGATTCTTCGAAAACTGTGCCAAACTATTTAAATCGCCATAGACAGTGATCAACCATTTGCAAAATAATTCTCAAAGAATCAGTAGCAGTTTGAAGGTATCGTTATGTAAAGAACAGTTACTCTTGATGTACTTTGCGTCTATATGAATTCAATTTTGCTGTACTTGTATCCTTTTATCAGACCCGAAATACAGACAATTATTAAAGTGGCTCGATCTGGGTTGGTTTGAAAGTTTTCTGCTAGAAATTATTGAAAAAAAGGTTTAAGCCATTTTTGCTTAACAGTCATTATATCGTGTGTCTCCTAACTATTCTATAAAGCCTACCTCCATGCATACGGGTCACAGATGGTACCGGACAAACTTGTGACGCATGGATTGATTGATCCTGCAATACAATTGCGGATAAATAAGGTAATTTAACGTATCATGTCTACAAGACCCGGTTTTCGAGCATTGATAATTATTTATGCAAAGAAAGAAGCCGTGTTAAAGAGCCTACCTCCATGCATACGGGTAATATATGGTACCGGATGAAGCAGTAACGCATGTATTGACTGATCCTGCAATACAATTTAAACCTACGGATTCAATAAGGTAATTTAACGTATCATGTCTGACCCGGTTTTCGAGCATTGATAATTATTTATGCACAGAAAGAAGCCGTGTTAAATAGCCTACCTCCATGCATACGGGTAATATATGGTACCGGACGAACCATTAACGCATGTATTGTCTGATCCTGCCATACAGTTTAAACCTACGGATAAATAAGGTAATGTAACGTATCATGTCTACAAAACCCGGTTTTCGAGCATTGATGATTATTTATGTGCAGAAAGTAGCCGTGTTATGTTATATAGCTTATCTCCATGCATGCGGGTCATAGATGGTACCGGATGAACCAGTAACGCCTGTATTGACTGATCCTGCACTAAATGTTTCTCCCTCGTTGTTACTAAGGTAATGAACGGGACGTACACTGTTTACAAGTCTCATACGACACTGTGAAGAACCAACTTTATTAAAGCATACAGGCTGACACGAGACCTCGACTTTCCGCACCAAACAATTGTTGAAGGTTTATAAAGACCCGTTTTATGAAGATCTACCTCGCTCCATATTTGTCTTACAAATTCAATGCGCATGTATGAATATAATGTGCGAGTAAATAAAAAAATCCCTATATTCGTAGACTTTACCAATAATGAAGATAAATTACCTTACTTGCTGTTTTCTGTGTGTGTGTGTGTGTGGGGGGGGGGGTGTTACTGTCTGGATTAAAATCAAATAATCGCTGCTTAGAGCCCTGTTATATGTCGTATAATTCTATCTAACGTAAAGTTATTGCAACATTGGTAGTTCTGGATCACATAGTGAAGACTGTTATTGATATCGAATGGTATTGTGAAGGCTAATTTAACCAAATTATTGTAAGTTTGCCGACTGACACTAGACTAGACCTTTACATTTCGCACCATACATTTATTGAAGGCTTAGGGCTGACCCATTTTTAGAGATCTACCCTGCTCCGTCAAGGTCATTGAATGCCTCTGTGCATGTTCAATTATCAGGCGCTAATAGACAAAACTGGCGTTTAAACGCAAGAGGATTAATTCATCCCCTTTAAGCTTATGATACGCTTACTTGTCTGCGTGTTACCAGTTTCGAAACAGGTTCGTTGCAAAAGTTCATGTTAAAGGTGGCAGAAAGGGAGTTCTTAAACGTTCATTGCACTGTGAGCTTTGCAATACAAATATATAGGCCTCTATTCTATAAACCGGGTTTAATCATAAATAGCTTTCAAAAATCGACATTCATTTATTGCGTTATAATCATAACGTAGATAACAACCGATTGTGAGATCTATCAAATATTGAACCTGGTCAGGTTGCTTGTTAAATTCGACATAGTTGTACCTGGGCGATATATACTCATCTTCTGAGATTTTCTGTTTTAGGAAATATCTTAATATCTTTGAATGGTCAAATGTTCTTTCGTCAACAAAGAAACACAATTTCACTTTAATCAACCCCTGATTAAGATCAAACTTATTTATCGAATTCTATCAACATCATTATCGACATACTGATTTGTGAGAGTCTACATAATTGCATGGTTTCAAATCTGTCCAGGGTCTATGTACCTTTATGTTACCAGTTATCAATTCATTATCAAACTTCCCTCTCCCTTTTAAACCAATCTGTGTTCCCCCTCCTGAATACTCGACTTACGTATTTGCACTCAGTTATTTTTTTTTTCCAAATCATTATACTTTCCACAAAGGAAAATACACATATTATCAATAACTTGTCAATGTGATGTTTGTATTTGTTGCTCCTGATTTATTCATTAAAACCATGGTGTATTAAAAGGGTAAAAAATAATCGATTTATCAAAAAGAAATATTTTCAAAATGCAGAATGGTCCATTCTTCTGTAAAGGCTTATTTTACCGACTTCATAAACAGGTTTACACGAGACAATGGCATTTTGTACCAAATACTTAGTAACAAAATTGCGACCCATTCCACAAACAAGAACCCAACTCCTTAGTTAGTGTGCAATCTCATAACGTAGATTAATTTATCAATCACGACCAGATAAAACTCAAACACGAGAAAATGAGCCTTAACACCCCGTTGTAGTGGTATAAAAATAAATAGATTCAGAACAAGAACAAAAGCGTAGACAAATCTCTTTTAATCCTATTCCACGCTTTGCAGTGACTTTGGTTCTAGTGCACGGTTTTACAACAACACGCACACTTGTTCAAAATGAACGTTGGTACGCAGGCCTAATGTGCTATGCTTCGGCCCTAGCTACAGTTAGGTAATATTGAACGTTTTGGTAAGAAGGTCAATCTGTTTTCAGTAAATCTAATTGTATTACAACTGGACTATGTGTAGTCGGTGCATTAATAGACAACAATGTATCCGTCTAGAGTTATTCTTAATGAACGATGTTTAAGTAGAAAAAGTCTGAAAATAGACATAACACCCTAAGCATATGTCAGAGGTCAACATACTGTAAATGATAAAGTTAGATTACTCGACCAGTCATCATTCAAGCTAAACCAATATGCTTAAGAATCATATATGTTTAAAGTTTTCACGCCACGATATAACTGGATTATCAACTAGTATCACTCTTTATTGGATTTTGGAATCAAAAATGGGTGAAATGTCGATCTGTTAAAACTAAAACAAAATGTTGAAAAGGGTGTTTTTTAAAAAAAAGATGAATAGTTGAATAAATATCGAAGATACCTCTCGCTGACAAAGATAAAACCTACAAAAACTCGAAAAAGATACAAAGTGGATTAGATCGTCTTGGATACCGAATAAACATTATCACACATGCTTATCAGTGACTTAGGTTGTCACGAACAGCTTTTTTTGGAGGGGGTGATCAAGGGGTTGACGCAGTTGACTTTTCAATCTTTTTTCTCTTACAAAAATTTAAACGTCATTAGTATTGACGTTAATAGTATGGTTCATATAGTATTCTTTTAAGGCAGTGGGAGCCATCCACATACCGCCCCGACGTCTGTCTAGTCAGCGGACCGGTAGAAAAAACATGCTAATGGTGCGTATTGTAAATGATATGTTGTAGTGTGTATAAAGACTGTCCAAATTTATGAATGGAATTACTGGGCGACAGGTTAAAAAAAACATCTGTCTTTGGTGAGTAATATTACCTTTTTGTTTTTTTCTGTTTCGCTCTCCTTTACCGAGACATTTTGGCGTAGAAATAATTAAGACAAAATTGTGACACAATTGAAGACACTTGTATATTGATCTAAATCACACAATCCAGAGCAATATCGACCACACGTGTGTTTTAATAATAGTGTACATGTCGTGGACTACAATTTGTCAAAGACATCAACACATTATACAGAAAAACATGGGACTATGACAATCGATAGGCGAGTCCAATGACTGACTGACTGACTGACCATACGCTCATTCCTGATCCTGGTGGATACCGAGACGCGGATATTTCATCCACAATACAATTGCATCTCATATCATCCGTGTTATATAAATAAACTGAAAGATAATCCTCTTGACAAAAAATATTTCTACCCACAATCATTCATAAAGAACACACATATGAATGCAGTAGAAAGTTGTCCCTATTTTGGTATACATTTTTTTCATAGCTCAAGTTATAGGTACTTATAAACAACCGTAACAAGAACTATCTCACAGCCTGATAGTTTAATCTTTTTATGTTACAATTATTCTACAGATTTATACTGAATAACCCATTACCAAACAATAACGACATATAACAACTTTGTTGCAGACGACTCTGGAAAACGTTGTGGAAAAAAGGAGAAATTGCTCGTAACGAGCGATTTTTCCTTTTCCCACAATGTTTCCTATCCTTTCAGAAGAAAACTTTTTCAATTTCGTCACGTTTTATAAAGTCGTCTGCTAATTCTTTCAATTTGGGACAGTCGAAAATGTGGCGTTTGGTAAAGGGTTAAACGGTTTAGTTTTGTAAACGTCGTCGTTTTTTCGTCCTTTGAAATGATTGAAATCAGGTCGAGTTGCTGTGTCACAGAGAATAAATGGATTCACACTTATTATTTACCCAAGCAATGTGCTTTCGAGAGCACGCCATTACTCTTTATAAACCTGGTTTTCTATCAAAGCACTGACTATTGTAATGCTCGTTTCACAAGTAAGCATTGAAAACAACAAATTCCGCCTCTTCAAATGTAGATCTCAAATATCTATCTATTTATTTATTTAGTGATGATCACCGTTTTAATCGTCTATATAATAATTGTTGCTCACACAAAAACTTATTTGAGATAGTCCCTTTAAAGAAGAAAGCAAAATAGAAATAGGGAGACAAGCATACTGAGAGAGGTTCAAACACTGGCTTGGATTTCCGACTCACTTACTACAAAGAAGAGCTAGGTTCGAACCATACAAAAATAGACATGCGTTTGAAAGTACGATATTTCGCCTGTAGGACTCATGTTCCGCGTACGTTTAAGTTGATTCTTTTCTTAGAAATGCATTGAACCCCCAACTTATCTAGTAAATGACCCCTATAACTGGATATGACCCCTTAAAAAGACAATATTTGCCATTCGATCAAATATTTTGACGATATCATATAAGATTTTATTAATTCATATCACTGTAGCCATCTCTTCCTTTCTATTTTTGTCTCGATCTGCCTCGACAATAATGCCAATCATTCAAATGTCTGCATATTGAACTGATGATAACTACATGCAAACACAGCACATGTTCATGTTTTGAACCGGTGACAGTTTTTTCATCTTTTGGTGAAGTTCTTGCTTAGTTTAGGAAACGAAACGGTAGTATGTGTATTTCTTATGTAAGCATGTGTATCAATGGAAACGATGTGATAAAAAAGATCACGTCATTTGCTTTAATGTGTACAGTACTTAAAGTAAAGAAAAACGTTTACATGTTACCGGATGGGATTCGAACCCGTGATAATCGAGGAAATACGGGCTATGTTTTGAACGATTTTGGAGAACACTTTACCCAATGCGCTAGTGTAGGTTCTAATACAGTTAGGTGTGAAATTTGTATTTCAATTCAGACAGTGGGGGTCATTAAAGGGAAGTAAACTATTGTTTTTTCTTTAAAACAATAGACATGCACATGTGATAATGACTTTACTGTCGTTCCTTCTTTTTTCTCATACAAGATTAAATGAACTTAGGAGTAAGCAGGAGAATAATTAAGAAAATGATCATTTTTGTCAAAATGACCAAATAACCACCTTTATGCAATGTTAAGTATTGAGTGTATATGAAGTGACTAAAATTATTATGTAACAATCAAAAAATAAAAAAATAAAAAATCCTTGAGAGAGAGAGAGAGAGAGAGAGAGAGAGAGAGAGAGAGAGAGAGAGAGAGAGAGAGAGAGAGAGAGAGAGATGGAGAGAGATGGAGAGAGAGGGAGAGAGAGAGAGAGAGAGAGAGAGAGAGAGAGAGAGAGAGAGAGAGAGAGAGAGAGAGAGAGAGAGAGAGAGAGAGAGAGAGAGAGAGAGAGAGAGACATTCGGAACACCTCGGTCATTTCTTAACATAACCTCGGAGGCAATGGGGAGCCATTTTTGAAAGTAGGTCAGCAACGAAGGGCATGTCCGTTTGCAATCGTATCTACTCGGAAATCCCCGGCACAAGCCGGGGATTGTCGAGTAGATACGATTGACAAAATATGAATCAAAGATGTGTTGATATGGTCATCTTTAATGAAAAGGGTAAAAACAAACATTCAATTGTGATATATAACCAATTTGTGTGTATTTAAATACATATTTAGTGCCTGTGTGCATTTTGCGTTAGCCGCCGGAAATAAGGCGAATTACCCCAGGATTTCTGGTGTATTCATGTACTGCCTACGAGGTATATCTACCGATTTGTTACGGGGATTGCCGAGTAGATACGATTGAGAGAGAGAGAGAGAGAGAGAGAGAGAGAGAGAGAGAGAGAGAGAGAGAGAGAGAGAGAGAGAGAGAGAGAGAGAGAGAGAGAGAGAGAGAGAGAGAGCAAATATGCCTCTCGAATTTCCATTAACGAAAACAATTCAAACATATATTTGGATTGAGGCTTTGTCAAATCGTCAATTATTGCGTTCATAGGGAAAATTTGACTTTGCTGTTTTTGCTCGTCAATAGATATTCTTACTCTCGACACCGGTGATATGAAAGAAGATCAGATAATATAAATAATCAAACTTCATGTTACTTTTTAGATATGTGATTCCGTTTTATCCGCGGAAGAGTTTATATATAAGAAAATCTCAGGCTGTGAGATAGTCCTTGCTAGGGGTGTTTATAACTGCATACAACTTGAGCTGTATAAAAAGAATTATATCACAAAGTGAATAAATTCATCCTGTTGCCAGGTTTGTGATCTTGTCTCATAATACATGAAGATATGAATATTTGTGTCAACAGGAATATATGTTTTGTAAAGACAACATGAATGGTCAAAGATGCAATTGCTTAATGAAGGGAATAGCTACATATGTGTATCACCCAGGATCAGAGATTAATCTGTTTTTTTTCTTTCAGGTATTAGTTCCAACACTCACTCATTTATCAGCCCATTCATTCGTCATCCGTATATTCATTCATTTATTGTTCTTATTCACTTCATTGCTTATATGGTCCTTCTGTCAGTCAGTAATTTGACTCGCCTGTCGACTTTCACAGTCCCATATTTGTATTGTTTGTTGACGTCTACAACAAAATGTAATCCACTAGAAGAACACTGGTGTTACATGCATGTGGTGTTGTCGATATTACTTGAGATTGGGGCGATTACGTTTCATAAACGAGCGTCTTCAATTATGTCTTTATTTTTTCTTCATCCTTATTACACACACATTTTCCAGTAAAGGACAACGAAATATAAAAAGGTAACTATTCCCACCAAGGACAGAGGTTCTTTTACCTGTCGTTGGTAAGTCCGTAAGAAACATTGGTTATTATATTATATACCATAAAATGACTGAGCTAAAGTGTTAAAGGGACTTGCATGTTTTAACATTGTACTTGTTTTTTTTTAGGTTTAATACTTTTGAATATCCGGTTTTAATGTTTCACTTTATGTATCTTAGGTCATGCCTATTTTTATGCATACGTACATGTTTGTGCTTTCGTTATCTTGAAAAGCAATTTTGAACATATGTCTTATTATGATGCGAAGTGCTATATAAACATGGTGTATAATAATAATGATAATAATCATAGGGGCTCCTCTGTATGTAAAAAAGATGGCAGAAATAAGGTTGCACATACTCACCAAGGATAGAAGTTCTTTTACCTGTCGTTGGTGAGTTCGTTCGAAACATGGATCATTAAATTACATATCATAAAATGATTGAGTTAAAATTTTAGAGGCACTTTATCATAGAGGCTCCTCTGTATGTAAAAAAGATGACAGAAAAAAGGTTGCACATACTCACCAAGGACAGAGTTTCTTTTACCTGTCTTTGGTGAGTTCGTTCGAAACATGGATCATTATATTACATATCACAATATAATTGGATTATCATGAGAGGCAATCTCCCGACTAACTTACGGAATGCCGATGGCTCTACCCGATTGATCAGGCCTTATGGGTAGTTGAATAGCGAGTTTTCCTCCATCTTTTTGAGCCTGACATCGCATTATAACTAAGCAGTTGTTGACGCGACGTAAAACCACATTACAACAACGAACAAACCAACACTTTTTTAATATAAATGAAAATAGATATGAAACCTGGCGAAACAGACCCATGAATAGATATACTAACTTATTTTTTTATACATTTAATTTGTCTTGTGTATACATTTAGTTCCATACATTAACCCTTTACCAAACACCAAGTTTCCGACTCTCCCAATATGAAAGAGTATGCAGAAGACATTTCAAAATATGATGAAATTGAGAAACAATCTTCTGATAGGACCTGAAATATTGTTGGAAAAGGAGAAATTGCTCGTTTTCAATATTGGAAAATTCAACACATGTAGACATGAGGTAATGTCGATCAAAAACCCATTGAAATAAGGGAAGAGTTCTATAAGAGTTTTCAAAAATCTTAACATGATTTCACTGACAAGCAGGCTTATTGCAAATATAAAAAGTACAATATTGTCCTCATATCTCCTTTATATATACCTAACACAAATAAATGTTCTAGGAATAGAAGTTTTTAACCAACTTTCGTAAATACCATCAAACAGATTACGTTCGGTTTTCTATCTGTATTGTATGTCTTTGTTTATTTCAACTGGAAAACAGATAACTTATAGTTTTTCATTGACAGAGAGCTATAACCAATATAGAGTTTGTGTTCTTCCTTACAATATCTCACCATCCATGGGTATTCAATACCATGCATGCTATCCAGAAGTACCTTAATGGGCTTACAATCTGCAGAGAGTTGATGAATGTTGTGAGAGCCGCACCCATCAACATACACATTATCATTTCTATCTACAGCCAGACCACATGGACCTCTCAGATTGTTTTCGGTATATACGTCTCGTACTGTACCATCCATACGTAGACTTGTTACACGTCTATAGTCCCCATCCGACACGATTATCGTGTTCTGGTCCTCGCTGAGAGCAATATACCGTGGGTACTTAAAGAGGTTATATCCGGTGGTGTCAGTTTTGAATATTTTCAACGTTTTTCCCATCAAGTCCATTACTTTCACGCATAAATCTTGATAGGCAAACACAACCAGAATCGAGTTGTTCGTATACGCAATACCCTGCATGTCACCACCCAGGTCTAGTTGTTCAAGAATAGACAATTTTTTACCGACCTTCAAAAACAACAATTTACCCCCGTTACAACTCACTACAACCTGATCCTGCTCGACACGTGTTATATCCCATGGTCCTGATGGTAGCTTTATACAAGATGTAACTGCGTTATTGATGACGTCAACAACCTTCACGATGACGTTCTTACGATCAGCCAAAACTAATTTAGACTGGTCTAGCATGACTCCTCCTGCAATAAAGCAGCGGGGTTCAGTGTCTGTCGAATGTCGGATGTTGATATCACAGACATGGCTCGCAGTAACGAGACGATTAACGACAGGTATCGATACTTCTTCATCATAAACTTCTTTTGTTCTCTGTACGTTTCCTGTCGGTTTCGTGCTTTCTTCCGTAATTTCCAAACGTCCAAGCCGGGGTATCGTCTTTTCCGGAATGAACTTGTTTACTTTTTTAAGCCTGCTAATCTGTTAAGTTTGTCTTCAATTTCATTGACACGTGCCATTGCATTCTTTGATAGCACCACCAACTGTCTCTCTTGCTTGTATTTTCTAAGGTTCTCTATGGACGACGTCATTTCTTGTAATTTGGCAATAAGGCTATCGTAACGTGTCGTTGTCGATTCAGCTGCGTCTTTATCGACATCGAAGGCCCCCTTTGCTTTCTTCAACGAGGCGTTTTCGAGTGAATCCAGGAAACTGTTAATTTTTAACCTAAATGTCCTTATTTCGGAAACGATCTTAGAGTTAAGTCGCTGAGCATTGCTTTTGTTGTTCACCGATTCTTGCTTGGTACTATTAAGACGCCGCATAAGATCGACCATGTGTTTTACCAAAGACTTAAACTCACTGCTGTGTTCGTATCCCTTTGCGTTATCGTCGATGTATTCAGTTTGACAATGCTTATGTTCCTTAGTAGCACATACGTTGCAACAATTAGTGTTGTGAGCATTGCAATGATATTCCAGAATCTTTCCACTATGTATTGGGCAAATAATGTCTTGATGTGATCCTATCTTTTGTTTTGGCATGATGTTTAGGTCCAATATTAGGTGAGTCGATGACGCGGTAGATTTTCTGTGTGCCTTTGTATCAGCGTCACGAAGAAATTCATTACATTCTATACAGAAGAATATGGCATTTTCCTCTTCATTTACTCGTCTACATGAATCACATAACATGCCTGTAGTATGGTCGTCATCGTCCTTCTCTTTCCTTCTTCCAGAGACTTCCATGATGGTAGAGTACTACTGTAATAATTGAAATATATATGGATCTGGTTATTTTGGTGAGTTGCGAACCTACAACCAATATTTAACCCGATGTTCAATTCCAATTGTTTAACTATGACAGAAGACGTGCACCTGATTCACTTGTCAGTTATGTGCGATAATAAGAACACTGTACAATTATAATATATAAAACATGATAAAAGTCAATACTGGCTTCTTAAAGAGACTCTCTCAGAGATGGAGATTTTGACTTTTTGAAACGAATTGTCTTCTACTGTAAAAGCAACCATAACTGTTTCTAAAATAACATAGAACTAGATTATTGACAGCTTTCCAACTCTTCTGGTAACTATACAAAGAAGACCTAGTTTGTCAGCTCACCATTACCACCTAGCCGTTTAGTTTGCCAATCAGTGAGCAAGATAAGTCCAGTCAACGAATAAGCCCTATATATCCAAAGGATGTTAAGATATACCTTCTCGGAAGGTTAGAAAAGGTATTGTCAGAATAACAAGATTAAAAACTAAACAGAACAAATGATATTTCAAATCAAATTTCATACTATAATTGTGTTCCTGGAAAGGAATTTTTACTTGCTAACTTCATTCATTTAATTTTAACTTCAATGTTGAACTGTTAAAGGGAGGTAATCGAAATAATCAACAAACACCAAGAAGATGGGAGGTAATCTACATGAAATTTATTTTAAGTTGTCACGTAACAGAAGCAAAGCTCGGAAAGAAGAATCCCCCAATCTGAACATCGGTTTATCCAATGAGAACAAACAATATAGGTTAAAGAAAAGTAACAATTAGTTATTGGTGTACATTCCTTTCCTTTCCAAGGTTGTGAATAACATAACTATCGTAAATATCGTATGGTTAGTAAACAGGTCGCTTCAAGAAAACCTTAAGGCGGCAATCAGATTACAACCATTTAATTCATTGTCTTATCACCTCTGAGTAATCGAAGAACGTCTGAACTTTGACGATATTTAAATCGAACAAATTTAATTCGAACCAATTTTCTCACGTGTCGTTCTTTTCGTGTAAAACGTTGCTGTGCCATGGTGTTTAGCCTTCATCCAGATATCTGGCTCATGGAAAGTAACGGGGAAAACAAGTGATGTCTGTATTAACTCATCCTGATATACACATATAACCCAATTCGTGGTTACGTTAATTTAACGTATCCCTTTTACAAGACCACGTGTCGAGTATTATTTGTTATCTATATACAAATCATAGCCATGTCATGTAACACATGCATACAGTCTACATCTAGTCACCTGGTCCATACAAAGAACCGGATAAATCAGCGACGTCTGTATTGACTGATCATGCACTACGGTTGTTATCCACGTTGTTATTAATACAATGACTGTAATAATCTGTAAAAATGCCCTTTCCTAAAAATAGAGCTTTCAAACAGCCGATGCTCAGGGCACGAACTTATGATAGAGAAAGGGCGGCATTTGAATATCGACCGAGAACAACGATACTGTACTTATTGTTTAATCAATCATGATTTGTTTCTTATTGAAGACGAATTTCATTTCTTTTTTGTCTGTAAATTGTATTGCGATATAAGACTAGAATGCTTCAAAACAACGTGGATAACTAATGCCATTTGTAGGGAAGCATTTTATAGCATTATGTCGGATCCCAGAGAGAACATTATACTATCCCTGTCTACATATATAAACTGGGTTTCACTTCAAAGAGAAGAGTTCTTAAAAACAATTGAGAAAACATAGATGCAAACACTCTTTTCATTATTATTATTATTGTTTTTATTATTCGTTCATTACGCTGGACAAGCGAATATCAATCAAATACTGTTTCTAATACAGGTGCGTGTTTTACATTCACTCACTTGCATATATATTTCGATGAATTTCGATGAGTTTGTGCATGACTGGACCGAGTCATATTTTGCAAAATATGACTCATATTTTGCAAAATATGACTTTGTCCGGTCTTGCACCGAGCCGTTGATTTCATATCCATGTACATCTACTAGTTCTATATGGCGAATTTAATACTAGTATGCGAAAAATATCTGCTAAATCAATGTACTTGTATTGGTTTGTAAATTAATGTTGTATGTTTAACCAATTTATTTTAACATGATTACTATGCTATTCATTGTGTGTATTCTGGGCCGGAGGCCTTTATTTACAATACAAACACATTTATGTTATGTTATGTTATGTACACGTTCGAGGTCTAAATGTATCATTTGGCACTGTACAAACTAATGCAACCAACTTCATTCAAATTGCAGGCTGACACGCGACCTTAGCAGTACGAACCAAATATAGTAAAGGTTTATGGATGATCCGTTTTATAAAGATCTACCCCACTCCGTCTGTGTCATTGAATGACATTGTGTTCAATAATAGGCGATAGTAGGTTTAACTGGCGTTCAATCGGTAGATTAATAAATCGTTCCCATTGTGTGTATATTACGCTTAGTTGCCTGTAATTTACTACTGTTAAAACAAGAAAAATATAATCTAAAACAAAATATTGTTGCAAAATGTCATGCTTAACGTGGTAAAAAGGGTGTGCTCAAATGATTCATGTGAACTATGAAAGACAAACACATGGGTCTCCGTCTTATATATCGGGGTACGTATGAAACGATCGAAAGTCATTTGTCAAGATATGACCAAATACGTATGTAAAGGTCAATTGTTTAAACTATCAACTATTAAACCTGATAAGCTAGTTTAATTTGCTGCGGTTAAAGAAGTCGAACGGCATACATGTATACACGCTTTCTGAGGTTTTCTTTTTTATATAAAATATTTTGAAATCTGTTGATTGTCAAATCAAAGAGAGTCGTCCACTATCGGGTTTATCTCAATGTCTCCAGTTTTATGAATCAGTCCGCGCCGTTCGTAATAAACTTATCCACACGTTCGTTTGTGTCGAAACCATTCGTCATGTTTAGATATCAGTCCTTTTTTCAATTGTAATTGCATTGTAAGACGGTTGTTTAGTGGTGATCGTTAAGACAAAAACAATTTTCTTGTAAATGCGTCACTTGATTGACAGCTACATAAAAGTCGCGGTCAAGTCTGTAAAGTTTAATGAATTCTTTAAGATCAATGAGTGACTGGTTCAAATAGAGATCAACGGGTGAAAGGGTTAAGCATGCAACTTACAATGCTCGATATAAAGTGTTCTTTCTATGATCAAACAGTACAGCCCATATATAATTGACCAGGAATCGCAAAATGCTGCAGAAAAAAGTTGGCTCGGGCAAAATTCATGTTCAAACTAGACTAAACTTATCAGCGTGTGGTTAAATAATAGTTTTAAAGCCTCGTACGTCATACAGAGAAAGTAGACCCAAGTTAGTAATACCTAGGATTACTAAGACTAACAACTAAGATCATTCTGCAATTTGAATACATATAGGAAAATCCTTGGTTTGTGACCCGTTGGTCATCGAATGCATTGTCTCATCCGGATCTCAGCCAATACACTACACATATGTATTGTGCGGGACTTTATTCAGACCAACCCGGTTTTCTCATGCGTCGAGTCGTGATC
This sequence comes from Cerastoderma edule, assembly GCA_947846245.1. NCBI lineage: Eukaryota > Metazoa > Mollusca > Bivalvia > Cardiida > Cardiidae > Cerastoderma > Cerastoderma edule. Next base: position 25,541,138 of record OX401417.1, read on the forward strand.
GTATACCAGATACACCAGTATTTCATGAAACTGCTAAGTCCGACACGACCAATTTGAAGTTTGCAGGCTGACACAAGACCTTGGCATTCCGCATCAAACAGTATATTAAGATTTAGGGATGACCCGTTTCATAAAGATCTCATGTGGCCATTGTCATTTAATGACTTTGTAAAGGTATGGATATTAGTAGCAGCTGGTATCTAAAATTGGCATAAAATATTTCTCCCCTGCCCCTTGAGCGTGTGTATTGTTAACCTGCTTGTGCTTTGCCATATGTTCTTGTTTAAACAAGCGCAGTCTCATTTAAACACTTAAATGCTGCAAAAAGTGATTTCTGTGGCAAAAAGGGCGTTATAAGCCTATCTTTAGGTATGATATTTGCAATGCCGTTGACTATCAGGTTAAACCAAATTCCTCAAGTTTTATTTATCAATCCGCGCTGCACACAATTTACCGCCCCTCACATAAGAAATTTTTAGAACATAGTATAATGAATAAATATCGGTCTATTGTTAAATTGTAAAGTTACGTTAGACGACTGTTTAGTGTCGATCTTTATGCCAAAGAACACAACACATGCTACTCAACTACATACGGATTCACGATTAAGTCTATATAGTTTAATGTTATTCCCCTTGGTCAAATTCTGACAGGTTTAAATTAAAAAAAAAAAACGGCAGAAAAAGGTTATATAGTATGCACCATGTGATAATTTGATACCATATTTGGTGTAAATAAAGCTGAACACGGTTATAATCTAATCAATAATGCCAAATGGTGTTTGTCAGATCCAGACCAAAGTAATGTATTCTTTCTATCAACAAACGGTATAACTCATATCTAACTGACTAGGCATCGCAAAGTGCTGCATAAAATGTTGACTCGAGTAAAGACCATATTCAAATTTATCATTATTCAGTTTTAAAATAGTTTTAAAGCATCATACGTCGTTCACATTAAATAGTGATAACTTAGTAATAACATCCAACAACTAAGATTACTTTGCCATTTGAACACACAGAGAAAAGTATTCTGCAATTTTCTGTTTAAGGTAATATCTTAAAGGCATACTAGCGCTCAAAAACTGCAAAACTGTGTAAAATGTGTAATTGATTGTGAACGGATATAATTAAACATAGCGAAACACCTTACACTCATTGCAATATAAGAACTGCACTATTAACTACCAATGTTGCAAAGAGCCAATTTTACAAACTGTGTTTCCCACAATCTGACTTTACTGTTTGCATTCAAGTCACGTCTAAATGAGCGCCCAGATTAATGAGTAATGGTCATATGGTTAGAAAATTTACAACATATACATATAATTACTGTCATTAATCTAACACCAACAACAGGAATAATGAAAGTGGAGATTCTCTTCGATTCCTTTGGTTCCAGACGTTTCTCTGCTTACCTTGGTTTGTCGCAATTTGTTTACAAACCTTATCATAAAGATTCAATTGTACAGTTCTAATTTGTTTCAGTAAAGATCATTTTGCTTAAGTCCTCTTACGTCATTGGACCTAAGTGAATCGGTTACAAGAGCTAGGGATATACAGGGCCAACATTGGACACATCTTAAAAGACTATCGTAATGTCCTGGTATTTTTCCTACGTAAAAAACTGTCATATATTGTTGCTTTAAAAGTTGACCAACCACACATTTACATATGAGAGAAACGGTTGAATAATTAGTATGTTCCTATTAGTATGACATAATGCTCAATCAATGGGCTACTCAAACAAAGCTGCAATAAGTTGATATGTCCTGTGTGATCTCTTCTTTGATATGCAAACGTCGTGGTGTTGGACAGTCTAATGCTGTTTCGTCAACCCTACAGTTATATGCAAGAATTTCGTTGATCGAAAACAGCGCGGTTCCCTTATGACATAAAACTTTTCAAAACGTCATGCTATTCTTATTACCAAAAAAGAAACATATAGGAAAGCAATGTCTTTGTGGTCTAAAGCGGGTCCTACTTGGCCAAGTGGTTAACGTTGTAGACATATTATCCGGGAATCTAGGGTTCGAGCACTAACGAAACCGCAGGTTTCCTCCGTGTGATTTTTGGAAAGACACGTCATAGGTTAAGTATACGTTGCTGCATCTTTTGAACTTAAAGTTGACATGGCGTCTAACCTTATTCAAAAAATGGACTATGCTAACGTTATAATAAGATATCGAGAAAACAGTGTGATAAACCAAGTTAATTTCCCAAACATATCGATTGTATTTTTATTCAGTGCTGCTTTCAAACATGTCCGATTCTTTCTTTTTTTGTACACCGTACTTACCGTTATTATGGATTTAATCACACGAATGTGATCGCGTTTAATGAACCATTTCAAGGTTGGAATATCGCTTGATTTCAATAACAATTAAACTCGTTAAAACGATAAATAGTTAGTGATATGTCTGTTTGAATCGGTTTAATGACTTTTTTTAAGAGCGTGTAGATTCGGCATACAACAACAACAACTGAAGGAAGAATATTGAAATGGCAGTACATTAATTCTTTATTCACATTGTTATTGTTCAAAATGTCAACATATTGATTAGGGCCTGACTTTATATTCCTATTTATAACTGTCTTAAAGAAAAAGCATTTTCGGCTTGTTGAAAATCTTTGAAGCCGTAACATGTCAATAGCTATTTATATTAATTAAATATGAAATATAATGGCACTGGTATGAACCGCATGTGGTAATATCGGCACCAAGATTAAGCCGGGCATACAAACAGTTTTTTAAAATCTGTTTTTCTCTGCACTTCCTTTTGAACTCATGTCCTAAATATCAAAACGAACAAATCTAAAACCTAGAAATCTAAAATATATTGTTATACTCGCCATAGTGGACCCGACCCTTTAACGCCAAGAACATTGTGTTAACCATAATATTATTGTGATTGCTTATGTCACTTTCAATTCGGACGAGACAGCAAATTTTATATGTAAAACAAGTTTAGGTGGGAAATGAAGCTGTAGAGCAATTTGGCCTTTCATCACGGTGTTTACTTATGTCTTATAGAGGAGATGATTTAACTCGAGTCTATAGGAAGTAATAGTTTATCCTAATTGATTGTAGATATGCCTGACGCATCACACTAGGGACTCAATGCAAAACTGTATAAGAAAGTTCAGATTTGCTTTAGTTGAGCACTTTACTCACTCCTCATGGTGGTTTCATAAATCTTTAAATAGAAAATGATAGACATGCGTATATATTGGGTAAATGTTAAATCTTTAGATCTTATTGATAGTACATATGCTAGATACATCTGCGTCACGCACTATACTCATTGCATTAATATAGTCAGTATTTTACATTTGTTCAAGTGGAGCGATTAATTACTGTATACAAATAGTTGATTAAGGCTAGTAGAGGAAACGGGTTAACACAACTATGAATGAAGTAAACTTGCTACCTTACTCATGTCAATATACGTTTACATCACTCCAATACTTACTTACTGCATTAATCAAGTGAGTTTTAAAAATGTGTTGAGTAATGTTTTGTTTGATCATATGGTTAAAACAATGTTGAATAAATCTTTAGAGGAAACGGGTTATCACAGCTTTATCTGACGTAGGACTTCAACTTAATTCATTGCCAATTTTAACAAAGCGCAGGTACACACTTCGTTATTGCTGTATGGATATATGTTCACATACGATTATAGTCTACCAAAGTATCAACACGAAATTATAATTCGAATAGCTTCAGTAACGGTGTAAAAATATTCATGCTGATAGCAATACATCAATTTAAATCCTGTGTAAAACTATGTTTGATTATATCAGTCGCTATATTACGAAACAGGATTCAACCCTTTCCAAAAATGATTATCAAAAAATCAGTTGCAAATCAAGTGTTGGAAATAAAGCTATGTAATGGAAATTTGCACTAAATGACCTTTGCGTCGCTACGTGAAAATCGATGATAAATCGGTTAATCAGTACCGAGACAGATACTTCTTGAGGCAAATTGAACTGGGTTTGTATGAAGTATATATGCGAAATTATAATTCGAAAACCTTCAGTATCGATGTAAAAGTGCCCATGCTGATATCGATAAAGGTAATTAATTGTTTGAAACCTACATGGAACAAGGTCTGACTATCTCAGACGCCATATCACTTTACAGTATAAAACCAATTTCAATATGATTCTTAAATAATCACCATTAGCAGCAGAAAATGTTTGAAAATATAGCGATGTAATGAAACAATTGCTCTTGGTGACCTCTGTCTCGCTGTACGTTCAGCGCTGATTAATCAGTTAATCAGTACCGAAACAGATACTTCTTGAGGCGACTTGATCTGGGTTTGTTTGAACAGACAGGGCATAAATCATTCTTGTTTGACAGTCTCGATACTGGTGACTCTTTTTAATTCGGTAATTGGTCAATACTTTTCTATTAATCTTATGTAGTGATCTTGAACGAATATAATGCACGGAGTTAAATATAAGTATTACAATTCGGAAGACATCAGTGTTATCTTATGTATAATAGGGCTTGAGTGTACTAGTCGTCAGATGCTCGTCATTGGAATAAGTATCTGAGCGTACGGGTCATTGAACTGGCCACCGTACTGCTGTTGGACAGTTGGAGAAGTTGGCGTTAAGCAAGATCAATATATACTGATATTAGCAGGTGATGATGATAATAAAGTAGGAAAGAGAGTTTTGCAGTGTGCATGTGATACTGTAACTCGTGCAACTTAAGCCATTCCGAGTTCGGAGTCGACCGGTACTAGTTGTGTTTTTATTTTTATTTGTTATTCGAAAAGGAGGTTGTTTGTTTAGTCACCAAAAGGGTATAGATAAACATATTAAGGTTATTTCTTAGTACATATTGAAAAGTTCAATAACATGAATATACTCATACATACATTTTGTATAACCGTTTAACTATTGAAGGTGATTTAATGAGTCGACTGATAATTAAATCCATATGGGCTAGTTAATAATAATCATTTACTCGGAAGACTGACATTTAGTCTGTTAAACATGTAGACGCTGCATGGGCAAGTATATTGATTGACATTGGCTCGGTTATTTCATCGAATACACGGTTTTTGTAGTTACAGAGTTAAACAGTCGGGTATCAGTAGGGATTTGGTGTCTTTACTCTCTATTTTGCAAGGCGAGTTTCTTTTGAGAGGTACATGCGTAAATTAAGAATACGGTGTACATTATGTATTTGGTCGTATGAAGACAGTTCGGTATAAGGTTTGACTTGAAAATTCAGATTAAATTCGATTTGAATATTGAATAAGTTATTGAGAGTTAATGGTAGGAGTCGGTCGATCGATCAAACTCCTTACCAAAAATATTATTCACGAGCAGGTGCGCCTGTGAAATGCGCCGTCGTGAGATAAGCTCATATGACATATCACCAACACAGATCTCTTTTAGACTTCTAACACAAGAGTCCACACGTTGGTCCTTCAAACTTGTATTTACAATAATTATACCACATAAAGGTAAATGTTTGTCAATAAATTATTATTTATGATTGATATACGTACAACAAACAAGGACTTTTCGATCGATTTTACTTCTTCCACATGACTACTACGCGCTTGTTTTAAGAAAAGAATGCACAAACAACACGCTGTGTCAACGATCAATATGATACTTTTGCCAGTCAGATGCTTTTTTCACAAAGTGTTTTCCGACCAATTCCAAAGATAAAAAAGATCATATTATCATACCTTTTGATTTTGTTTAATGTTGCCCTCAAATATGACTTAATTCAAAAATCGATACGTGTGGGTGAGTTAAGACGTTCTTGTTCTGATAGACCAAACGTAGAACGATTATTAAAACGACATAAGTTCCACATGTTTAAGCGATAGTTTACCTATTTATGTGGCATCGGTATTTGCATACTACTTGACTATGGCAATGTCATGCGTAATTAGGTTAAAGGTTGAAAGTTTTACTCCATTTGAAGTTAGATGATAATGTAAGATTATTTGACAAAAAGAGTTATACCTCGTCGAGAGCAACTCTTCCGCCAGTTAGAATGGTTTCCATCGTGTTAAATATGATATTTTTCAATGGTTAAACTTTTCATCTGTCGCTGCGTTTAATTTCGGACATACACAAAATAAACACACTGGGGAAATAATTTAACCGATGGTTTGTTCAAACCAAAAAACAGAGCTACTCGATATCTATACTATGCAATCCGAGTTCCCCTTTCATGGTACTTCAAGCCCATCTGTAGGGAAAACGAAGTTTGTTTTGTTGACAAACGCAGTTGACCACAGGCTTTCAGTAATCTTACACCGTGTCCTGAATCGTATTCCGTGTTTTTTCTTTCATAACCCTGTCCTGGTTTAAACCTGTTACGATATCCCTACTACCCACGGGACCATGTAGGAGGGGTATTGTTCAGTGTTCTTTCTATGGTCCTGTGTGACCAAGCGGTTAGGTTGGTGGAATAATAATCGTTGCATCTATAGTTTGAGTTCCACTGACACGGCTGTGACAGCTTTTGCAATGGAGGCTAGGGTATATTGAGATGTGAATATGCACCTATATCCTATCAATCGATATAGGCATTAACCAATCGAACATTATTTCAAACATTGAACAATGGGCATATGAAAAATTATATCTCTCCGATGATTTTTTCCCATTGGTAACCCTTGCAGAACTCTAACATTACTTCTCTAGCATTTGTCAAAGGACAATTCGTTTTAAAAATGGGTAAAATTGAACACCGCTTCAATATGCATGTAATATCATATATCAGATGTGTTGATAAGGGTGGCCACATATAGACAAAAATGTACGAATCATTTCCAGCAATATATATATCCACTGCTTTAATGTTGTCTCGTCATTAGCGCTGTCCCGATAAGACATACTACTAAGTGCCAATATTCTATGTCTATTATATTTCTTTTTTTGTCTTAATGCAGTCTAATCCATGACACTTAATGAGTTTTTATAACCAACTGCGTTCTATTTTGCAGGCTAACACGATTTAGTGTTTAACCTACATTTTCATCCAATGAGAATGCGTCAATTTGAAATTTTGTGTTGGTTTATTTTCCATAAACTACTATTCGAGTGTTCTATCTGGGCTCTATGAGACTATTACTCTGGTATCACGCATGCGCATAAATGTGTAGTTTTAGGCTCCACCTCCAAATCAATGACACGTGTAAACCTAGCCTACGGTACCGATTGAAAGATCGCTGTGACGTCGCGGGGAGAAATAAACACAGAACTAAATAAAAAGGAATTACAATTAACTTGGCATCCTAACATCGTTGAGAAAAAAAGAAACTGAACTATATTAACCTTTTACCCCATTAGGAATAATGTGACGGGTACAAATTGAAAGCATCAACAGACAACACATATATACATTATGAAAAAACACAGTTTCTTTTTGAAATTAAAAAGAAAACATTGTGACAAAAGGAGAAATTGCTCGTTACAAGCAATTTCTTCTTTTGTCACAAGGGCTTCTCAAGTTTTCTGCTGTAGGTGAGGAATAAATTATGGAGTAACGGGTTAAACTCAAAACTGCATTGCAATCTACATCACTGGGTAGTGCAGTTTTCTTCTTCCAAATATGGTATGGCAGATTCTTGGCATGCAGTTGACAGCCGCGGAAGGCGTGGTTTATGTCGAATTTCAAAATACTGAGCAGTAGTTTTATGCCATTCGCAGATCATATCCGTAGAGGCGTGGTTTGCCAGAGTCAAATAGAGCGCTCTATGGAAATGTAGGTTAAACACTAAATTGTTTAGAGGCTATATAGTGAAATTTAAACGCCATAGAAACCCCGTCAGTCGCTATCGCTCCTTCCTTGGGGTTTCTATATCGTTTAAATTTCACTATCTAGCCTCTAACCTATATTTAGTGTTTAACCTACATTTTCATCCAATGAGAATGCGTCAATTTGAATTATTTTGTTGGTTTATTTTCCATAAACTACTATTCGAGTGTTCTATCTGGGCTCTATGAGACTATTACTCTGGTATCACGCATGCGCATTATTGTGTAGTTTTAGGCTCAACCTCCAAATCAATGACATGTGTAAGCCTAGCCTACGGTAGCGATTGAAAGATCGCTGTGACGTCGCGGGGGAGAAATAAACACAGAAATAAATGAAAAGGAATTACAATTAACTGGGTATCCTAACATCGTTGAGAAAAAAAGAAACTGAACTATATTAACCTTTTACCCCATTAGGAATAATGTGACGGATACAAATTGAAAGCATCAATAGACAACACATATATACATTATGAAAAAACAAAGTTTTTTTTTTTAAATTGAAAAGAAAATATTGTGACAAAAGGTGAAATTGCTCGTTACAAGCAATTTCTTCTTTTGTCACAAGGGCTTCTCAAGTTTTCTGTAGGTGAGGAATAAATTATGGAGTAACGGGTTAAACTCAAAACTACATTGCAATCTACATCACTGGGTAGTGCAGTTTTCTTCTTCCAAATATGATATGGCAGATTCTTGGCATGCAATTGACAGCCGCGGAAGGCGTGGTTTATGTCGAATTTCAAAGTACTGAGCAGCAGTTTTATGCCATTCGCAGATCATACCCGTAGAGGCGTGGTTTGCCAGCGTCAAATAGAGCGCTCTATGGAAATGTAGGTTAAACACTAAATTGTTTAGAGGCTATATAGTGAAATTTAAACGACATAGAAACCCTGTCAGTCGCTATCGCTCCTTCCTTGGGGTTTCTATATCGTTTAAATTTCACTATCTAGCCTCTAACCTATATTTAACCTACATTTTCATCCAATGAGAATGCGTCAATTTGAATTTTTTTGTTGGTTTATTTTCCATAAACTACTATTCGAGTGTTCTATCTGGGCTTTATGAGACTATTACTCTGGTATCACGCATGCGCATAAATGTGTAGTTTTAGGCTCCACCTCCAAATCAATGACACTTGTAAGTCTAGCCTACGGTAGCGATTGAAAGATCGCTGTGACGTCGCGGGGGAGAAATAAACACAGAAATAAATAAAAAGGAATTACAATTAACTGGGTATCCTAACATCGTTGAGAAAAAAAGAAACTGAACTATATTAACCTTTTACCCCATTAGGAATAATGTGACGGGTACAAATTGAAAGCATCAACAGACAACACATATATACATTATGAAAAATCACAGTTTCTTTGAAATTGAAAAGAAAATATTGTGACAAAAGGAGAAATTGCTCAATTCTTCTTTTGTCACAAGGGCTTCTCAAGTTTTCTGCTGTAGGTGAGAAACAAATTATGGAGTAACGGGTTAAACTCAATCACTGATAAACAAAACTAAAAATTACATTGCAATCTACATCACTGGGTAGTGCAGTTTTCTTCTTCCAAATATGGTATGGCAGATTCTTGGCATGCAATTGACAGCCGCGGAAGGCGTGGTTTATGTCGAATTTCAAAATACTGAGCAGCAGTTTTATGCCATTCGCAGATCATTCCCGTAGAGGCGTGGTTTGCCAGCGCCAAATAGAGCGCTCTATGGAAATGTAGGTTAAACACTAAATTGTTTAGAGGCTATATAGTGAAATTTAAACGACATAGAAACCCCGTCAGTCGCTATCGCTCCTTCCTTGGGGTTTCTATATCGTTTAAATTTCACTATCTAGCCTCTAACCTATATGCATCGGCATGTTTCACCAAACCCTTGATAATGATTTAGGGTCGGCCATTTTAGCTTCTATTTACCAGAGTCGATAGTATGTAAGCATTTCCATATAGTGGATTAAGATATCTGACAAGAGTAAATAAAACGTGACTTTAATCAATATTTCAAACTTAATAAGCGTATCGTTAAACTGCTCAATATAGGTTAGAGGCTAGATAGTGAAATTTAAACGATATAGAAACCCCAAGGAAGGAGCGATAGCGACTGACGGGGTTTCTATGTCGTTTAGTGTTTAACCTACATTTTCCTCCAATGAGAATGCGTCAATTTGAATTTTTTTGTTGGTTTATTTTTCATAAACTACTATTCGAGTGTTCTATCTGGGCTCTATGAGACTATTACTCTGGTATCACGCATGCGCATAAATGTGTAGTTTTAGGCTCCACCTCCAAATCAATGACACGTGTAAGCCTAGTCTACGGTAGAGATTGAAAGATCGCTGTGACGTCGCGGGGGAGAAATAAACACAGAAATAAATAAAAAGGAATTACAATTAACTGGGTATCCTAACATCGTTGAGAAAAAAAGAAACTGAACTAAATTAACCTTTTACCCCATTAGGAATAATGTGACGGGTACAAATTGAAAGCATCAACAGACAACACATATATACATTATGAAAAAACACAGTTTCTTTTTAAAATTGAAAAGAAAATATTGTTATAAAAGGAGAAATTGCTCGTTACACTAAATTGTTTAGAGGCTATATAGTGAAATTTAAACGACATAGAAACCCCGTCAGTCGCTATCGCTCCTTCCTTGGGGTTTCTATATCGTTTAAATTTCACTATCTAGCCTCTAACCTATATCTAAATTTCACTATATAGCCTCTAAACAATTTAGTGTTTAACCTACATTTCCATAGAGCGCTCTATTTGACACTGGCAAACCACGCCTCTACGGGTATGACCTGCGAATGGCATAAAACTGCTGCTCAGTATTTTGAAATTCGACATAAACCACGCCTTCCGCGGCTGTCAATTGCATACCAAGAATCTGCCACACCATATTTGGAAGAAGAAAACTGCACTACCCAGTGATGTAGATTGCAATGTAGTTTTGAGTTTAACCCGTTACTCCATAATTTATTCCTCACCTACAGCAGAAAACTTGAGAAGCCCTTGTGACAAAAGAAGAAATTGCTTGTAACGAGCAATTTCTCCTTTTGTCACAATATTTTCTTTTCAATTCCAAAAAGAAACTGTGTTTTTTCATAATGTATATATGTGTTGTCTGTTGATGCTATCAAAATGTAGGTTAAACACTTAATATTGATTAAAGTCACGTTTTATTTACTCTTGTCAGATATCTTAACCTACATTTTTATGTACATCGTCAGTCGCTATCGCTCCTTCCTTGGGGTTTCTATATCGTTTAAATTTCACTATCTAGCCTCTAACCTATATTTCAAACTTGATAAGCGTATCGTTAAACTGCTCAACACGATTGGGACCCTCACCACCCCTTCGTAAAGTTGTATAATAAGAATACACTCACAGCAAACATCTCTTTTGTTTAAACCTTATTCCATCCATTACAAATACGGTGATTGCGGTGCTTGTTTTGTTTTAACAACACACTTGTTTATCAAAATCGACGTCGATACGTATGTTTGGAGTTGATGGAACACGCATTTCTTTTAAATATAATTTGATCTAATTAAAACTAAAAGGCCCGTTCGGCACAGAAAGACATAACTCTTAGTTGAGTTGTGAAATCATGAATATTGCCCCGAGGATCTGTCTTCCCGGACGAAAATTGTATAAATATCTATATGTTTAGCCGTTTATTTGTGTACATGTAAACTTTTCTTTTATAATTAAATTGATCTTTATACATTCAAATACATGTACATCTCCAGAAAATGGGGCAATAAAGTTATACATATCCTGGAGTAAGATTCTACTTGGAGAATGTTTTGGTTTTTGTACATATGTTCTATGGACTACATGGAACAAAAATCTAGTTTAAAAAATTGGGGTCACCATGCTAATATTTTCACAATGTAGCTTTTTCAAGGGTCATTACTCTGTATTTCTGTGAAAATTGATGTTCAGACAATGATCATCAATAATTGTAATAAAAGACCATTAAAATATATAAAAGGTATGGAATCTTCTTTAGATTATATTCAATGAGAATTTTAGAATATAGCAGATATAACGATCAGTTTATTCGGGGGAAACATGATTAAATTCATGGTTAAAAACAGACACAATTTTGTCATTTTCGTCTGTTTAAAGAAATCTAACGGAGAGAATTTTTCCATATTTCAAATTGAATTAGCTAATTATGTGTGCTTATAGAAAATATAAAAATATATACGCCCACCCATACTCGTTTTAGAGTAAATTGATACTGAAATGATTTGTCCGAATCAACGTAGGCTTCAATTACGCAGTCATTTTAACACTATGGTACATGTGACTTGGCAAAATACTTGATATTTTCTATAGCTCTGAACGGTTAATTGACTTTAAAAGTTACTTTTCTTTCGCAACGACATCTTAAACGGCGAGTTATGACTGATTTTGACACCTTAGCGGTAATTTTATTTTTCATCCGAAGACTACTCAACTTGAATTGAACACAATGTAAAATAATGAAAGTAACGGAAAATGACACGAGTTTATGTGCGCAGTGACTACTCCCCGATACGTCTTTAAGGCAGCGAGTAAACTCCAAAAAAACTAAAAGGATACATTTTTTATTTTATTTTATTACATTGAATATCGGAATTTTCCCTGACGTTGATAATGATGACAGAAAAAGACACTGGAGAGGATTCGATCGACTCTGATAGCGAATGTTCATGTTCACACATGCTTTTATGAAATTGCTTGTCATTTACAATGTATTCAGGGCTCAAGCCGTTGAACCTTTTTATGTTTTCAAAATAACGTTCCTCCTCTTAGAAGACTTATTCTTTTATACAAATTCAAATCGCTTTTTTCATTGACGATATAGGGACAAATTCACTAGACAAATACAGTTAGTTAGTGTTGTCTCATAATAAGACGCTCGTTCCAAATAATCATGTTGTCAATGTTGTTTGTTGAAATATATGTCGCCCGTGCATTGAAAAAACGTTTTATTATATTCTTATGAGTGAAATACTGGTATTTCTCAGGGTATTCATTTTCAATTTTGTCACAGTGAATATCGTCACTAGTAATGATATCAAAAAGTCATATTATTACTAGTGATGATATCAGTTTTGACGGGACTATTTTTTTACCATTCCTTTGTATTAAAATCATAGCTGCACTTTTGCATACGGCACTAAAATGTTTGTATTCTAAAATATATCCATACGCATTGCAAAAATGACTTCATGGGCGTTATTACCTGCGTTGCTCCTCCCATTTTATATTCCATTTGACGTTCATGGAGGTATTTTGGCAAATATACTTTATATAGTGGAATAAAATAAATAGAATAATCAACTCCATGCGATAGATATAAAAAAATATGTCACTTGAATGGGTTGTTATCATGAAGAAAAAAACTCGTTCTTCGAACTCGTGTTTTCAACCTGATAACAACCCATTCTCGTGACATATTTTTGATATCAACCGAAAGGAGTTGACTATTCTCGATTTCTTTTATCGGGCAAACTTACATGTACGAGTAATCTTATGTAAAGGAGGGGTTTAGTGCATTAAAACTGGAGGACATTTTTTCTGGGTCGTATTTAGACACTTGTTCTACATTACGCCCTATTGCTAAATCCATTAATGTTAACTAGTTTTTTTTTATGTATATGCATGTGTATATGAAACCAAATAAACTTTGAAAGGTATTCCTAATTAACTTGCAGACAATAGTCAATTCGTTTTGGTAAGGTGTAACTGTTGACATTTTACCGCATTACTTCCAACTGTTTGACGCAATAGAATAACTAATACAACATGTATCGCATGCAAATCAAAACTTGTTCTTCTGATCGGTTTCCAGATAATCCATTAATTAAGGATTTTTATTCACTCTACTCCATAGTATGAATACTCGTGTAATTGATTGTTTTTAAAAATGTTTGCACAGAAAAGAGGTTTTAGTGTAGGACACTCTGCTATGTATTCTTAAACAATTTTCTGTTTTCGTCACAACGTTTTATGACCATTTCAATAAAGAATGATTCAATTAATCCTGCAGTTTGGTTGTGTGCGATATGACCTTCAACGCAGACTAAGTTCTTAATCAATATGGGGGCAATGAGTTAAGAAGTTCTGGCTTTGACTGACTAATATCATACAGGCGACCGATATAAAATCAAATAAGAGAAGCACGGTTTATATCATATCATTTTTATAGCAAATTTGGAGATATTCCATGGTTAAAACCCCTGCATTGAACTGCATTCGACGTGGAACAACTAAGTTTAAAAAGGAAACAAAATGTGAGCAAAAGTCAATGAAAGACATATCTGAACAAAGGGTGATTACACTGACAATAGACATTAAAACAATATCATTTCACTTGATATTAGCAAACGATGAGTATAAAACGAGGAAAAAGATAATTAATTTAACCAAGTTTTACATTGTCACATAGTGTCTCACCCAAGCGAAAGCTGACCTTTTCATGTTTCACGTATGCATAAACACTATTTTACTGTGGGAAGAAAGTAAAAGCAACAAATTTATTTTTTTAGCTTTTATATCGTATGAACTAATTGGGTCGAACTTAGACCTGATAAGTAAGATAGCTCTGTGACCAAATGAGATATAACCTGTCAAGAGCAACTTCTTCTTTCGCCACGATGATTTCTATCGCATATCATGATCATCGTGATTTTCTTGAAACGTTACGATTAGCTTTTTTCTTTACTTTTAAATTCGACCGATATCAAATCAACATGCTGCAAAAATTGTTATATTAATGGTTTGTTCCAAACGATACGTTTTGATACTTGATGATTGATCTATGCAATCGGAAATACATTGGTATGTTATCTTCAACCTTTTTAATGATATGATAGGCCAATGTTGACGTGGGGTATATCCTCCTTTTTAGGGGGTTGTTGTTGAGTTTTCAACAATCCTTTAGTTATAGCCCAGCTTTATATGAATCCTTTTCAATGTTTTTCATTTATTACATGACACTTCTCATAACTTAAATCAAAATGAAAGATTTTTGTGATCAAGTCAATGGTTAATTTATTGAACTTGTAATTAGGACCTCAGGAGTTCGAGCTCAAACTGGGCTACTGATTGCCTTGGAGTCAATTTTAGACTGCCATTTCAGAGCTTTAGTTTACGACTGCTGAAATAAGAAAATCGTTGACAAGTTGTTAAATCCTAGGCAAAAGGTGGTATATGATACGGCAACTAACAGGTATCAAGCATGTGGAATGCTTTACCAATTTAAATTCTCGTGATAACGATATAATGTTAAATCATATCAATTGTATGTATGTTCAAGTTGCTTTCAAATATTTCTTGTTTATGTTCGGATTAGTGTTTTATTTAGGACATCGTCAAATGTTGATTAATAAACATGAACATGGTTAAGTTTAGAGAAAAGGTTAAATGGTCGGTTATCACATGCATCAAGTAGTACTAAACTTCACTAAATAGTAAAGGGTTAGAAGCATGTTTATTTGAATCATGAATAAAGAATATTCCTTTTTCTATGGAGTTTAACTTCGATATCAAACAACAACTGAAATAGGAAAATTAAATGAAAATCTATCTGTTAACACCGTTATTGTTCACAATTCACCATACTAATAAAGACACAAAACGTTTCACATACAACACTTTTAAAACTAACCAAAGGAGATTCTTCTACTAAAGTCGCTGATAATACACACACATCAAATAGACATGACTTAACATCTTATGAGCAATTTGCAACCAAAAGCGTTAAATTTAATATGAACTAAGGCATTGCCTCTAGACCGCTCTCTCAACTCAATGGCATGGGTTTTGTGAAAAACACTTGCATACTGAATAAACGGTTCAATATCAATTCAGAGTACAACTTTGTGGAAATATAAGAATTGGCTTACTTTGGGGAGCAAATACTCATTTTGTCACAAAGCTGTCATCTTTGTCACATTTAGGTAGGTCTCAGTAAAAGGATAAGTATTCTTGCAGACTCTTAGTGAGCTTGTTTGATGGTAGATGTTCTATATGGGTATAAGTTTACTTGCTTGGGCTGTGTTTGAGGGCCTTTCATCCATAATGAGACATTCATCATGTAAGGACAAACTGCTCATGCAATGTCAGAACTACCAAACTACAATATTTGAATCACAAGTCTGTCTCTGCATGAAATCATAGAATTTTCTTCACAAAATCATGTGTTGTAGGTACTGCTTTAAATCATCATGAGAACAAACAACACGTCATTTGGTGATGAAGAAGGATCATTTTGGTTAATAGTATCAGACAATTTCAAACAACATACTCATCTGCTTGTACATTCTTAGGGACTAACTAAATCATATAGAAAGCCAATCAGGTCTTTGCTTGAATTTTTCATTACTGTTCAATTGAGATAAGGAAATACCACATAAATTGCTTTGCAGATCTCCAAAAGATCATTCAAAAACAACAAATAGCTTTGTTGTAGCCAATTGGTTTTTTGTTGAACTTTAAAATAAAAGTAAAAGATTCTATAAATTTTGATTAATATTTTATTTACCTTTTTTTACACATAAAACACTGCTTTTTATGTGTTTATATATCAAAGAACTTAAAAAACAAAATATGCAATAAATGATATGCAATAAACTATTAATAAAATGTAGTTAAAAGACATAAGTGAAAATCAGCAGACAGTATTTGTTCATGTATTCAAATTCTTTGCTCTAACACATTGATAGATAATTTTATCTAATGAAATCACTGCTTGATCTTGGGACATTATTTTCATTCTTGATGCCATCAGTTCCCTTGTCTTCATAGTTTAAAAAAAACTCCTGAAAGTTGGAAGAATATGGCAGAAATATGTATGAACACCTTAAGATTTTTCAAAAAAAATAATCAACAAATATTCTATGACATACATCCTTAAGACTTTTATCCAATTTTTCCAAAATATTGTTTCAAATTTAAAGCAATAGCAGATAAAATTAAAATTTTCTTTAACCAATGAAAAGAAGCATTGTGACAAGGCAAATGTGCTCTCTGAGCCAATTTCCCTTTGCCATAATTGGTTAAAAAAATTATGTTGAAAGTTAAGGGGTTTACCATGGAAACTGAAGGAAAAGTAATAACTTTACATTGATGTATGCATACAATTTAAATTAAACTCTGATCTTTGTTTCATTGAAAAATATCATACACAAGCACTTGTAAGAAAAGAAATTCAAGTAATGTCTCAAGTTTCTGTCTTCCACTGGTCTGCTGTAGGCTTACTAAGCTGTCTAAATAGAGCATGGGCATGCTTTTTGTCTCATTAATCTGAATTTTTGAAGGCTTCTTGAAAAAGAGAAAAGAAAATGAGTACCATAAGACATATGTGACATTGTTATCATAATAGAATATTCCATAGTCCATCAGAGTTTTTCTATATTATTGTCATTTGATGTTATCAGTAACAAATAACACTAAACACTATCCTTGAAATAGTCTTTTGAGGAGAAAACTAAGTTTTAAAACAGTTCATGAGTCAAACATATCTATAGATTTAATGGTATTCGGGTGTCCATGTAAATCTTCATCTGTTTTTTATTGTACCGAGTCCATGTGATCCTCCAGCATATTTTGATGTTGTTATCTCTTCCTTACTCTACCAGTAAGTCATCAGTTTTGGCTGTTGAAAGAGAAAAATAAAAAGTATCAATCTTTTGGCAATACTTATGGTGGCATAGAGGTGACATGTATGCGATTTTATGTTTGTTTTTTCTGAGTTAGTAAGTCTAAATAACGAGATAATTAAGTCATTATTTCAACTTACTAACTCAAAAGAACGAGATAACTAAGTCTTTATTTCGAGTTAGTAAGTCGAAAAAACGAGATAGTTAAGTCGTAATTTTGACTTACTCACTCGAAATAATGACAAAATTAAGTCGTTATTTTGAGTTAGTAAGTCGAAATAACGAGATAGTAAAGTCATTATTCAGACTTACGAACTTCAAAATAGCGAGATAATTAAGTAGTTATTTCGACTCACTAACTCGAAATAATGAGATAGTTAATTCGATATAACAAGTTTGTTGACCAATCAGATGATTCGTTGTATTCAGCAAATTCATGTGAAATGACGTACAGTGTGATGCAATGTTAACCACATTATTGAATGGATCTGATTGGTCAACTAACTTGTAATAATGAGTTAACTATCTCATTATTGCGAGTTAGTAAGTCGAAATAACGACTTAATTATTTCGTTATTTCAAGTTGGTAAGTCGAAATAATGACTTAACTATCTCGTTATTTCGTGTTAGTAAGTCGAAATAAAAACTTAATTATCTCATTATTTTGAGTAAGTAAGTCGAAATAATGACTTAATTATCTCCTTATTTCAACTTAGTTAGTCAAAAAATGACTTTATTATCTGGTTATTTCGAGTTAGTAAGTCGAAATAATGACTTAACTATCTCGTTATTTTCGAGTTAATAAGTTGAAATAACGACTTAATTTTCTCGTTATTTCGACTTACCAAATCAGAAAAAAAATTGCATACCTGTCACCTCTATGCCACCGTAAATTCTGGCTACATTTTAACTGACTGATTATTCTTAATTGGTATCATTTTGGAAATAATTCTATCCCTATGATAGTCGATTGAAGCAGTTATCTGACAGGAAGAAAAAGAACTGATTGTTGATAAAAATCTATATTTCAACCTGTTTTGACTTATTTTGGTTTCATTCTCATGAAGGTTTTCGAAAAAAGAAAGAAGAAAAGAAAAAGTTAATTTTGAGCAACAACAAATTCATCAACATTTATTGCTTTCAAAAGTTATCTTCTATGGTTATGAGGCTTATGTTTGTAAAGTTCAAAGGGGCATGAGAAAGACTATTTACTTACTTGCATTATAAAACAGAGTCAATGTTTATGCAGGTCTGCATCATCTTTTCTTTTGAATCTTGTTTGAAATTGTCATATTCCCAACCATCATGCAATCTGTGAAATAAAGAAGAATCAACTTAAGGATCAAACCTTTGGGCCAAAATTATCAATTGCAAGAATAATTCAATGTTTTGAAATAATAGTATCACGTTGAATCAAGTAAACTAAAATACTGTCAAACGAATAAGGTGACATATATAACCAAATACTTTACAGGGTATTTCATTTTTTGAAAAGGAAATTCACGCTGTCATTGTTATTTAAACTATCGGCCCATAACGCTATTAAATTGTCAAAAAGGTACCTTGTACTCAATTTAAAAGCTCCAACAATAACAAATAATCCATGTCAGCAACTGGCGAGTTGACATCGTTGCTTTATTGGTCAGCATAATAGTGTATTCCATATACAACACGATGTGTACCTAATGCTTTCCTTACACACCGCGAAAATGACATAGACCGTCTACATAAACATTAGATTATGCCAAACTGCAGGATGTAATCACCGAATCGGTAGAAGGTGAACACTTATTTCACCGTGGAGTGTTGTGGGCAACACACGGCAACACACACTTTCTAGCCTAGTACTGAAGGGAACATGTACTGTAATACTAAAAAATGAATGCTGTAGTTCTACTGAAAAGGGAGAAGTTTTTTGCAGATGGATGTTTGTTTAGAGGAAGCATCTTCGGCGAGGCGTGACGAGGGCTCGCCTTCTCGATTTTTCTACGACGAATTTTGGTGAAAGTGGTCTATTTAGCTATACTGTTTTATAACGAAATGAAAGAGTACAAAAAGTTCTCTTACCTACAACCGGCGATACGTTGTCCTTTCAAGGAGTTGGACACTGTGTCCAATTTAAAGTTTGAAGCGGTGGCGCCGATCCTGTTGTTCGTGTTTTGTTTTTCGATAGAATGGTTTATGGTTCATTCATGATTGGGGGAAATAAACTCAATGAGCGGCAATGAATTTATGTAAAACCAGTCCATTCCATAAAGCCGGAAACACCCGAAGCAAACCCGAGTTTTCTCTTTACAAGGAATGGTTCACTATTGGTAGATATATTGGTAGATAAAGGTAATGCTTGAAAATAAATTTAGATAGAACCAGTCCATTCCGTAAAGCCGGAAACACCCGAAGCAAACCCGAGTTTTCTCCTTTAGGTAAACCGGAAGCCACCTGTTTTTTTGCTAATGGGGTCGGCCTGGTCTAATTTCTACCCATCTCCACCATGTTAAATAGCAACCGTTTGAGCAGTCACAGAGACAAACTGCTCCCATACCGTACTTTCTCGTGACCATGTCACCTTTAAACTATCTTAACACAAGCCATTTGGGGGGTTAAATGTGCATCATGACCGATCCGTTTTTTTGCTATCGGCTGATTTCCAGAGAGGGGGCGTGTCAATTCAAATAGAAGAGGTCACGCCCAGACTGATAACAGACATCTTTGGTTCTCACCGCATGGAGAAGTAGTCCTGTAAAATACAAACAAAACACTTTTAAAACATCAGGAGAAGACAAAGCAATCCACAGTACCAATATATATATACTCTAAATGTAACACTTTCCTGTGAAAACACCTTGGAAGTGGGACTTTCAATATTTCAAAGAACTACTTTCTAGGCTTCAACGACCCGGAAGTGATTCAACACCGGGCCAACACCTAATGGTATAACCGGTGTTAACATAACTTGTTACTCGTACGTATGTTACCGTTATCCGCTCTCCGAGCGCTTCGCGCTCTGAGAGAGCGGTATTAATTTATCTGATAATTTTGCGCTACCCTTCATTCTGAACGTGTGTCCAAATACGAAAACAAACCAATCTGAATATAAATATGAAGAATATAGTATGCCTTGTTTGTATATAAAAATGTTCATTATCGAAATCGTTATTTGTTTTATAAATAAGTCGCCACCATAATCTCGCAATAGTTCAATATACCATAAATTCAAAGTGGCGAGTTTCCTTTGAATGTATTTGTTTCTTAATCGTTTTCTATAATAAAAACAATCAAATCTGAAGCTAGGCGACAAAGACAAAGATATATGAATAAGAGAACAACTGTTCAATTAACATGCACATTAAATTTCATTATACAATGGCAATTCTTGCTGCAATCATATTTTATTTTCATTCTGAAAAATATCAACACCTGACGCCATGAAGTATTATTGATGAACAGTTCCACCTTATATCAACGACACCGTAAATAGCTACCAAGCGAAGCGAAGAATACCCTTTAAACAAACGATACAGGTGTGGAATTTAGTCATTTTTTTTAAAATTCGTAGAAAGTTGACTGCTTTAGAAAACTTTAAATGAAACAACGGATATTTACGCAAGCTATTAAGTTCAAAATGAGGACATAAGTCGCATAATCGTTGAATTTGACATGTAAAATGAGTGCCTGGTACCGATGGAAAGACAACTTTCTTGACATTTGGATCCTTTTTATGGACAAATACACATATACAAACACGGATGAGCTGCAAATTTAAGGATCATTAACGCCCAATTCCATATACCAAAAATTATCACTCTGTGAAGACTGTTAGAGGATTTATTCCAATTTTAGCATTTTTGGTGGTGTACGGCGAATAGCTGTAGTGGTGTACGGTTAATAGCGTTTCTGGAGAAATAACCTGTACGGCGAATAGCTCGTTTGTACTTCTGAGAAACAGGTTTTTAAATGCACCTTTCAATGACTTTCATTGAACGTGAAAGAACAGGGACTATCCTGTGTTAATTACTTAATCATATTTTACAAATTTAAGGCAATTGCTTTTTGATACAAGTTAAACGGCACGGATCTTGTGAGGTACTCTAATCTGACAGCGAATGTTTGGTGCGCTGTTGTCTGTTGCATCATATATTTTTGAATTATTTCCGTAACACATGCGTTCCTATTTTTTTAGTTAGGAATGTGTTGACCTGTTCTGTAAAGTTATATCTCATCATTGTATTTCAGTTACACATTTGCATCCTTTAATTATAGACCTACCCCTTTCAGGGATTGACAAGTATTTTCTGTTAGATAAATTCATCATATTGATCGCTTGTCGCCATGTCTGGATATCTAAGTGTTGCATAGCCGTTTATGAATGATGGAGCCGAGAAACATTAGCTCTAACGTGTCAGACTTGGAATACAGGGGTCATGAGTTCAATACACGACTTGGGTACATTTACGACAATTCATCAAATCAATCAGACATGACCTATCCATCTTTAACCATTGATCGTTCATGTTGATATAGGAAAATAGTCAATGACTCGGAAAGAATATCGTGCATCACAGGTAGGGAAGCACAAAGTTGGTATTCTGACGAGCTTAATATAACTGAAACAATTTTTTAAAAAGGGCTTCAAAGCGAAACCCAATTCAGTGAATGATAGAAACAGTTTGGACTGTATTTGAATGTGAAGACCATGGTGATTATATACAAAGACAATCATTTTGTTGGACGACCATGCTGTTTTGATCCTTTATACAAGCGTTAATATCCCCATGTCTTACGGATTGGCAGATTTCCAAAAAAAGGGATGCCTATCAAAATGAAAGTACATGCATTTATCTATTCGTGTTTTGAATGTACAGCATGAACCCATTTCGACTCAGAACACAGGATTTAAAGAATAAATAAAGTTGTAAGAATGGTTAAACTCCTTCTAGCTTGAATCATGGAAAGATTACTGTTATAATTGATATGTCACAACATAAACTACACGTATACTGATACTGATACTAAAAAAATACTAGCATCACACACAAATCAACAAAAAGTATAATTCTTTGGTCTCTAGTTTAATATATTATTACTTCTTGAGTATTCGCATGAACAAAATTAGTAAAAACGAAAACAAAATACAACAAATGATACAAATGGAAATTAGGTATATGGCAATGTGTTTGTGCAAAAGAAGTAATCCTATGTGCTCCAGTACCAATGTTTCAGGGGCATACAACACTGTTACTATTTTTGAAACAATTAGTCGCAATTGTTCTAGGAATAACTGAAAACTCATATTCTGATAATATATATCAAAGAACATGTACCGTTATTCTACAGTTTAACACTACCTTCAACAATATGTTTTGTTTCAAATATATTGCGTAATGCATATCCTTCAAGATTACGTAAATATTACCAGGAATTAAACAGTATGGTTGCCTATTCAAAGATGCACGCAAAACTTATAGGAAGCTTTTTGGCGTACAAATCGGATAAATATTCTTTATATCAAAGCCATGCATGTTGGGATTGGTCAGTGGCCTAACATAATGACCCTACTCATATATATGCAGTTTGCATCCATACTCTTAGGAATTAGTACATGTGTGAGGGTACAAAATCATTTGTTATTGATATACCAACTTGCATGAAAAGGCTTAGCCAAATACTGACCCATGCGCCCTGGTGAGTAGTTCAACTTTCATAATAACAAACAAATTTGTGTTTTCTTTGCTGGTCATGATTATCTTTAAAATGCAGCGAAAGTCCTATAGCCTGCACGATATTCTTTTCAACACTTGTCACATAAAAACGTCCTATGATGAACAGAAGGCGTGATGACATTTTTAGCCGGTGTACTCGTTGATGGGCTAGATAATTATTACATATTTTACAGTGTTGTTGAAATAATATCTGTCTTTTGTCGAAAACCCACACTTGCATCCATGTTGGCTGTGAATGCAAATCTCCAGCTCCGAAAACTGCGATTTGTCTATGGTGAACTGAAAAGGAGAATATATCAAAAGGTGAATTTGATGGAGGGGAACTCTATTTCAGTGCATACATAGTGACCAATTGAGATTCTAAATTTATTTCAGACGAATCTATGATGAGGCACAGAACTCACAATTGAAGAAAAGTGTTATTTCGAATCAGAATGTATCGTCCGTGCATTCTGACCCAGGAAGGCATTTTACACATCAATATCGGGGACACAAAGACGACTGGAAATCGGAATATGCCGTAGATAAAAAGTTTCATCCAGAATGAACGTGTATTGTCCCTACATGCTGACACATTACACTTCCATATCATCATGTGGTGAATAAACATTCCTGAAGCACTAAACATGTGTCTTCAATGGTCAGTCTGTATGACTTTTAACTGACTATTTGGGACAACGCTTTATGCAAGTAGGCCTATAAAGGAAACATATCTTCAACAGTTCTCGGTGACTTGAACGCGGACAAATAGCTCTGTGTCATAGACACTAATGTTAGTGCTAATGCTAAACGCCTTACACCCTTCAACCTATACAGCGTACACTATTTCTTAGACACAGACCTATTCGCCGTACACCCACCACTTTTTTCTAATGGAGTTTACAGGCGTTTTCGCGTGTAATATATATCCATCTTCTATGTATATGTTCAGTTTGTCACAAAGGGGCAAAATAAAGTGCAAAAGTGTATGCCAGGGATTTAAAAAGATATATCGAGTTCGTTTTGTCAATTTACATTGTTGATATGGCGGTACTAGGTCAGGATTTGTTAGCCACAAAAGGTATTTAGAAATTATTTTAAGGGGATCCGATACGACATCGAAGTCGGCGTGTCTTCTGTCCAAGTTGTAAAACATATAACAATGCCTCAAAGTGCATGCTTTCCATACAAAACACAAATTACTAACCTGTCATCAACTCAGCGGCCGAATCTTCTCGCTTCGCTTGGTATCTATTTCCGGTGTCGTTGATATAGGGTGAGTTCATTAAAACGAAAGAAAGGTTCTAGAAGATGTCGAACATCTTGACATGATTTCACTGACCAGTATATTGCAATTGTAAAATGTACCATACAAATATCATATTTTCTACATACATGTATCTACCTTTCATAACTATATGTTTAAACACTGTACTTTTAAATCAACTTTAATAAAATCCTTAAACAAGCAGATTGCATTTGGCATATTGTCTGTATTTTATTTCCTGGTTAATGCAACTGGAAAACAGATATATAGTTATTCTTTGACACATAATCATAACCAATATAAAGTTTGTGCTCTTCCTTACAATATGTTACCATACACGGGCAAACAACCCCGTGCCTAGTATCCAGCAGTATCTGAATCGGTTTACACTCTGTAGAGAGTTGATGAATGTTGTGAGAGTCGCGTCCAGCAACATACACATTGTCGTTTTTATCTACAGCCAGACCACGTGGACATCTCAGATTGTCGTCGTTATATACGCCTCGTACTGTACCATCCATACGTAGACTTGTTACACACTTACTGACTGGATCCGACACGAATATCGTGTTCTGGTCCTCATTGAGAGTAATATACCATGGGTTCCTAAAGAGTTTTTTTCCGGCGGTGTCAGTTTTGAATACTTTCAACGTTTTCCCCATCAAGTCAATTACTTTCACACATGAACCTAGATTTCGAAACCCAACTAGTAACGAGTTGTTTGTATAGGCAATACCCCACACGTCAGCACCCAGATCTAGTTGTTTAAGAATAGACAACGTTTTACCGACCTTCAGAAACATCAATTTTCCCACACCACAACTTACTACAACCTGATCCTGCTCCACACGTGTTATATCACATGGTTGTTTTGGTAGTTTTATACAGGATGTTACAGTGTTACTGATAACGTCAACAAGCTTTACGCTGTTGTTGTACTGATCAACCAAAGCTAATTTATTCTTGTCCATCATGACTCCTCCTGAAATCGAGCAGGAGACAGAAAAGTCTGTTGAATGTTGGATATTGATGTCACGGACATGACTCGCTGTAACGGGCTGATTAACGAAAGGTACAAATACTTCTGCCCCAGAAACCTCGTTTGCTCTATTCACGTTTTCCTTGGATTTTGAACTTTCTTCCGTTATTTCCAAATGTCCGAGACCTCTCAAAGATCGGAGAAGCCGGGGTATCGTCATGTCCGGAATAAACTTGTAATCTTTCCTTTTGTTAAGGTCTGAGCGTTTCGAAACTTCATCTTCTATATCCTTGACTTGTGTTCTGGCTTCCTTTGAATGTATGACCAACTGTCTCTCTTGCTTGTATTTTCTAATGTTCTCTATGGACGACGTCAACTCTTGCAATTTGGCAATAAGAGCATCGCAATTTGTCGTTGTTGACTCAGCTGCGTTGCTATCGACATTGAATGCCTCCTTTGCTTCTTTCAATGAGGCGTGTTCGAGTAAATCTAAAAAACTGTTAATTTTTTTCCTAAATGTTCTGATTTCAGAAACGATCTCGGATTGAAGACGCTGAGCATTGCTTTTGATGTTCAGTGATTTTTTCTTGGCACTATGCAGACGCCGAGTCAGATTGGTCATGTCCTCTATCAAAGACTTGTACTCACTACTCTGTTCGTATCCCTTTGCGATATCATCAATATACTCAACTTCGCACTGTTTGTGTTCCTTAGTAGCACACAGAGAACAGCAGGATTTACTGTGAGCACTGCAATGATACTCCAGAATCTTTCCGCTATGTATAGGACAAATGGTGTCTTCATGTGATCCTATCTTTTGTCTCGGCATGTTATTTTTATCCAATAATTGATGGGCTTTAGAAATAGCAGCCTTTCTGTGTTTCTTTGCATCAATATCACAAAGAAACTCATTACACACTGTACAGTAGAAAACGGCATTTTCGTCTTCATTAACCCCTTTACATGGATCACATAGAATGCATGTAGTATGATCCTCACCACCCTTCTCTTCCCTTCTTCCTAACACTTCCATGGTTGAGGAATCTTACTGAAATAAAAAGATACACGAATATCGTATTGACCTGATCAGTTGTGTCCGTACAACAACAGATTTCGCAATATATAGTGTTTTATCCCGTTACATGGTGCAAAAGGTGACGTGAAAAGGGGTGAAAACTAAGTGATTCACGGTTAGTTGACACGTGACCTACTTCATTTGCATATGGTCAAGCGACACAAAGACTGGCACATCGGAGTTAAAATCTATGAAGTGGAACTATACTGTTTGGTCCATCTAATGTTTCAAGTTACAAATCATCATTGGATGATCACTAGATTTGAAGAAATCGAAGGTATTACTCGGAACTATTTGCTGCCTCTTTGCCCTTAAGAACAATTCTATATTTAGATTAGTTAGGGTAATATACGTCACAGAGACAAATCTCCGGTTTCATTACTTTTTTACACAAAATAAACACACGTCATATCCTCCACAATTAACACTCTCAGGACATATATCATATAAACCACCATAACTTTTCGATCACCCATAAATGCCTTATCAAGACGTATCCATCTACCATAGGGTCATACACCTGTTACTTTTGAGATCTTGAATTCCCATTGACTCCAATGTTAAATCAGCTATTTTCAAGACTCTGCTGAATGAAGAATAGTGTTTTTTATGCTTAGCTATATACAGGAACATCAAGTTTGTCCATTCAACTCTCAGAAACTGTAATAAAATGGACACCTCAATCGTCTCATTTTTTTTCTACGGAGCAAAGTGTATTAGTACCGTCCGAAAATCAGTACACTAGCTGTCAAATCTAGCCGAGGTACCGGCATTTGTGTTCATACATCCCAAACAAATAGTCCTGCAATAAGCAATCTAAACAAACTTTGGGAGCATTGCAGGACTATAATCTATACAGGAAACACATCAGTGTTCTACCAGCTCATCTCTTACCAGCAAAACTATGCACCAGAAGTTGAAACTCAAAATTTCTAAATGGGACTACTTTTGGGTACTACGACCCGGAAGTACTCCGTAACAGGTGCGAGACCATAGACAGAGAATACCGTGTGACGTCATTTTTCATCGTGTGACGTCACACTATGACATCACGATTTGTCTCGTGACTACTATTCATGCTTGTTCAGTGTTCACGCTAGATACAATGTCGTAACGTCTTGTGGCTGCTATCTGGTTGCCACCGACGTTACGGTTCCACGCTCATCACTTGTTGGAGCAAAATCAATTTTAACAACCACATGATAGATAACCTTTTTATGATAACCCTAGCATAGTATTGTCTAAAATATCAAATCAAACAGCTTTATAGAAGCTAAAATTTCTTAATTAAGTTGTATTTCTTAATTGTTGGTTAAATTTCGTGAGAAAAAAACCGTTAGTGGCCATTTTGATTATTTCGCAACTTCTCGCACTCTCTGCTTTAAAAATATGGTAATTACCCACTGTACATGAAGGGCTCATCCAATGAAAACACATGTTTTTCCCGCCTTTTTTACAACCTTACTACAACTTCCAAAGATGGAATACCCCTACATGTTAGCTCCGCCCAATTTGACCCAATTTGGTTGTCAATTGTTGCAGGATAGTCCTGGATATCCAAATGAAAACCGGAAGTGATGGATTTGAGAAATGAAATGTATAAGGATTACAAAAAATGCTTCTATTCTCTTAAAATAATGGAAAAATATTAACTTTTGGACGCTGAGGTATGAGATATTATGCATATGTTTAATCAGGTGAAGTTTTGTTGCATTTAGTTGCCCCATTTTTGAATTATCGTAGCGGTTGTGATACACAACCGGCCTGCTCCGAAGAGCTAAGAGGGCGGATTTACTACCGTGTCCCAAACAGGACACGGTAGGAACATTACTTCTATGTTCACGCATACTCATTTGCGTTTTATAAAAACTGTTTTCTCTGTTGATTTGTTGAAATTGGGTATTCGGAAGGTATGTATTCGGCTCACCCAATAAATTCCTACGCCTTGCCCGAAAAACTTAACCCATGCATGTCACTAACCTATTATTCTCTATAAGTAGGCCGGTATTCATCTAGTTTGGTCCATAAACATTATCCACTAAGGCATGTATACTAAAGGTGATGAACGTCGACATTGTTTGCTTTTACTATGCATGTAATTCAATTTAATTCAGTTTGTAAAATAAACCAAATGAACCATCACTCGAGTCAACATTCCTATTCTAGATACTTTGATAGAGAAAAGGTTCATCTAGGCTGTGAACATCAGTTATCTAAGTCTGAAAAAAAGATGAATATCGTATTTCTCTATCAAGCAATTCCAATCTCGGTATCATATTAACCTTGGAGTATCCAGTATGAAACGTCGATTGTAAGTACATTTTACATTTATTTGTAACTATACGACTTGTTTAGCAAACATTACGGTAGATTCGATATAGGTTTTCCGATCTGCCACATTTGAAATACTTACA
Source organism: Cerastoderma edule (assembly GCA_947846245.1). Lineage (NCBI taxonomy): Eukaryota > Metazoa > Mollusca > Bivalvia > Cardiida > Cardiidae > Cerastoderma > Cerastoderma edule. The sequence goes on from OX401417.1 coordinate 25,570,044, forward strand.
GTTCCTTTTCTTGATATCAACAACGACCTATTTAAACTTCCTTTGTCAGGCCTACCGAATCTATTCGTCTAGTAACGGTAAATTTCTTCAACACAGGAACACCATTTCGCTTTACATGTAATTGATGCTTTAAGTAAAACATTTAATCCAGAAATATAACCATGTGTACGGATTGTATGATGTCCATACGTCTCAAAAGTTGTCGAGTGTCTGATGTGTCCGGGTCCCTTTATCGTAAATAGTGATCGTTACTACAACAAAAACTTATATTCCGTCTTGATTTGATCTTTATTTCACGTACGATCTTCTGAGTCAAGTGTTTCAACAATTTTGACTTCAAAACAGACAATCTTCCGGTGTTAATACTTAATTCATACCTATCAATTGTGTTAACATAATTTACGATAAGCTTAGTTTTCATAGTTTACAAAATGAATACATTTTCTTTTGTCCTACAATGTGTATTCAAGCTAGAATTGAAAAAAAGGGTTGATTCTATATCATGTTTCAAATACAAATAATCCCCGATATTTTTGTTCTAGATAACGGGTTCACGTTTAAAATAGTTGCACACATAATTTCAAAACCTTCATACACCCAACAGCAATGTTATATCGTTAACAGCACCTCCTATATAAACCAGACCGTTTAATACGAACAAAACAGGTTTTAGGAAATGAATATAGGTGTAAACAATGAAATATCCTTCTTATCCAGAGCTCTGAAAATCACATGATCTCCTTCCAGGTCGTGTTAAAGATACCCTCGCGCCTGAATTACACATAAAACAATTCGATACAAAATACTGCAATTCATCATGTTTGAATGTGACGCATTGCAATGGTATTTCTGCTATATTGCGCCACAATGAAGATTTCTAACCGGTGCTACTGATTTCTTTCTACCTTTTCTTTTATGGTGCTTTCTGTCATCATCAGCTTGGATCATTGTCTATTCATATATTACAATGTGAAATTCACTTATAGTTGTATAGTTGTATGACAAATGGGTTGCTGTTTCTATGGTCCTTTCTGAGTGAGTCTCAACCGACGTATCACACTAACTGGTCCTGAACGTTATTTAGGTCGACACTGTTTTCTCACGTGTCGAGCCGGGACCGTTATCTTTGTACGTAACGTAGCTGTGTCATGTTATATAGCCTACCTCGAGGTATAAAACTCGTGTGAAATAACGCGTAAACCAGGTATGTCTGTTTGTGCTGATCCTGTACTACAAGTTTTATCTACTGTGTAATCAATGTAATGAGATGATCGCTGTGTCTAAATATCGTACGGAACTGTAAAATATAACATACCCAACTTCATTGAGTTGGCAGGTTGTCACGGGACCCAATCAACCTGTATAAAACACACTGCATGTTTATGGATGACCCGTTATATAAAAATTTACCTCACTCCGTGTCATTCAATGGTATTGTGCGTGTTTCAATGACTGGCGGGAATAGATAAAACCGGCATTAAAACGGTAGAGGAATAATGTACCCCCTTTAAGTGCATGTTACATTTACTTGTGTGCGTTGTTCCCGTTTCATAACAGGACAAAGAGAATTGAAAACAAATGATTGATATAAAAGGTCGAATTTTAGATGGCAAAAACGGTTCATGCATTGTGAGCAATGCGAGACGAACATATATTGGCCTTCACACTTTGTAATGGGTATACTTATGAATAACTTGCGAAGACCGAAACCCATTTTTTATGATATGACTAATAACGTCATTTTCTATTCTAGTCAATATATTTTGAAATCTTTGGATTGTCAAATCAAGGAGTCTTGCGCTATCGGGTTTAACCATGCATTTTTATATATCATTCCGCGCCGGGCGTAATAAACTTACCCACACGTAAGTTGGTTTCGGAATATATTGTCATGATTGAATATCGGTCGATATCTTAATCTTTAAGTTACTTAAGACGAGTGTGATGATCTTTATTGCAAAGACCGAGATTCTTCTAAATACATCACATGCTACACAACGTTCAAGTCTGTATAGTTTAAAGCATTTATTCCTGGTCAGCGACAGGAAAAAGGTTATATAGCGCACACTATTTGATCATTTTATACATATTCAGTGGAAATAAAGCTAGAATGGTTTATCATACAGTTTACAATTCTCAATAATGAAACAGACAAATGTAATGGGTTCTTTCTATGATCAAACGGTAGAACTCTTTTATATTTAACAAGGCATCACAAATTGCCACACACATGGTTGACTTGGGTAAAAGTAATATTCAAATTTATTATCATTCCGTCAAACAATATTTGTAAAGCACCGAACGTCGTTCAAAGTAAATAGAAATAATTAAGTTAGTAAAAACTTCCAACAACTAAGATTATTTTTGCCATTTGAATCATAAAGTCATGAGGTGTAAATGACGTGTTTTATTTTCTTTAAAAGGAAAACATAAGGGATACTGTTGCTTGAGAACAATTATTCAAATTGTGATTAAAACGATTCTCGTCTCTAAACAAATGGTCATTTTCTGTCTCTTTATTACATAGTTGCTGAACGCTTTTGTTTTATCAAAAACGCGAAACGAGTTTCCATGCATTTCAGCATTTTGATTGCAAACGCCTACCCTTTTATTCATTATGCATGACGGAAACAATGTACAGAAATGCGCATGTCAGTTTAATTGAGATTACTACAGAGCACGCGTAAAAAACATTTAGATCATTGTTTGCAAGATGAACCGCATAAACGATTAAGTAACCGTTTTCCGTTTACAAAACCTTTCTCTACTAAGACAAGATCGGGGATGTGTCTGATAACCCTTTGAAGAGCTATTGATGAGTATCTAATATTCTCAAATAAGATGTTTTCCACAGATGTAATGACACCACGGATATATAGATAAAACTAGATTAATGATACACTTATAACTCATTCATAATGCTGTTGTGAAGAGAAAATGTTTGTTGCATATATAAGAAACTGTTTAAACGTTTTCATGTCGTGAACATGTCATGTCGTAATTTCAACCAAAGGTAAGCAGCAGTAGCTTTAGACACCAGCCTTGTGTGGGTCTCATAAACGTTTGACTGTGTATTGCATACCTTTTTCCTTATGCGAAATCATGCTACATAGCAAATTCCAAAGCTCTATGTCTTATGGATCAAGAGGAGACGATTTTCAAAGATTTTTAAGATAGGCTATATATTACTGATAATCCCATTTTTAAAGTCCCATAACTCCGTAAAGCCCCAGTGGAACTCTGCAAAACTTCGTCTGTTTATGCCCTACAGCTAGCGCGTCAGAAAAACATAACCTTCAAAATTTCCCCTGGGGGGAGCATCAGTGTTCTTGGCTCATCGCCTAATAGCCACATCTTATGACCGACTGTTCCCAGGGGGCTCACATTTTGAGATAGTGCTATCCGGGAACTTAATTAAAGGCAATTTGAATGTTAAGTGAAATATGAGATAATGATTTTTGCGGCATTTGTAAATTCCTTTTAACAACCCGTTGAAGCCATGGCCGGCTACGCAAAATACGTATTCGTGGTTTTATTTCAAATATGAATGTTGATCCCATAATATGTTATTATAGGGATGGTGTGGTTACCACATGAAATTCGTGGTCAAAACTGTGACCATACCATCACTTAAAATAACGGATCATCTTTAATAATATGTTTACAAAGAACGTAAACTGTAATTCAACATGACAGTCCCTCCTGGAAAGAATTATTTTAAGTTTATAGAAACCATGCATCGGGAGCTATGGTTCACTGTTTTAGGTTCTCATCAGATGGTTTACGTTTTGATCCCAGTAAGATCCCACGGAATTCGAACACATGGCCCTCGTCTGGTGGAACTGGTCTAGATACCCGGGGTGATGTACGTAACAATGTAGCAACAATGGAATAGACTGTAACCTTTAAGCCTATGTCTCTTATTGTAAGCCTTATAGCATGATGCAGCAACTGCCTTATTCCGTCGACTTTTCTTGAAGTTACGTTGGGACGTTCAGATCTTGGGCAGACAGTACCACCGTACAAAGGATCTTATTTGAAATCGTTGAACAACTCATATACGCTAGATTTCTTTCATTGGACGTGTACCGTAAGTGTCACTTATTATGGAGAGGGTCTCCCATTTCGATTTTCCCAATAGCACACAACACTTTATAAAATACCGCTTTTCTAAGGCCATTTTCACGGACTCCGTTCTCTGCTTCCGTTGTTTGCAAAAACGCGTCATTTTCTAGCACGCGACGTTGCGTAGGCTTTGGCAAAAGGATGCGGAAGCGTTACGTGAAACTTGAATTAATGTTGATGTTATGAACATTTCCTATTTACTCCCTAAAGGCCTCTATACACGAGGCGAATTTCAAAATGTGTCCCGCTCAACGTTACCTGACGTTGTCATGGTGAATATGGATTGTACGTCAGAGCAATCTGTATCCCAATTTCATCCGGTTTACGTGCATAGAATATCAAAGTATCACTTTCGAAAATTTTATTCAAATATTCGCATTAATGAATAAGTTATATACGTTTTCCGGATACTTTTCGAACACCCCTCGTATTTATTTTCTCTGTGAAGTAATACCTCTTAACTTTTGTGGAAACGATGTAAAACCAGATCTTGGGTGAGATATCAATGACCGTGAAACAATTACATAATTCGCAGAAAACCTTGTAGTAGTATACGAACCTAGTATGGGAAATGCCGTATTGTTTGTGGCAAATGATGATGAGCTGGGCTCTGGGTTGTTACAATGGTATTTAGAGACCCTGTGTGTTATCTCTCCTGAAAGATGGTTACCTTATTATCAAGTTTAATTTTGCTGATTTGATATTTAGTTTGACCTTAGACTTCGACTATACTTTGTTCGATTTGCTTTTCAAGTCTATACGCTTATGTGACAGATATTTATTTTTAACATATTTCGAACTCAAGAAGAAAACTAAAAGTTATAAAGAGAACATTGCATTTTGCCAACTAGCTCAACCGTACGGGATTGAAATCCCCAACACGCTAAGGATATGTACACAACTTCCTGATTCAAAATAAACGTAATAGATTCGTCAAACCCGTTCTATATAGTCATGCCACGTAATATAATTTTGTATAGTCATACTTCTTTAAGACATCCGTACAATAAATAAATGTGTCTTTATATACAAACATTCAAAAGACTTACTTATTTATATGTGCTCGGGTTTTCTTTACATTGTCGATAAGCGACCCTGATAGACTAATGAGACCAAATACAATATTGGAATTATGTTATTACATTAGAGGTTTTCATGATACCCAGTATATTGGTTGACGGATTAAAGCAGATTGTTCACAAATGAGAACGTTTGAAAGTTAAAACAAAACGTTGTTGAAACAATATACATGTACAGTTTTGTATTGTTGTATGATATAAAATTAAAAGTATTTATTGAAATCATTATTAGTTCAGCATGACTCGTAATGTCTAAATATGTACAGTCTATATAGCGGTAGAGCGTTGCGACGGTTTTAGGTGGCTATGTATATTGTTTTGGCTGTAGACAGGCTCTGAAAACTAAATCACGAACTGATTTAGCTTCAAATGAATATTAACCGCTGCGTCTACTGGTTGACTTAAGTTGTGTTCATGACTATCTAGACACATGTATCTCTTAAGAACAGGTAAGGTTTGGGGACCTTCCTCCTATGACGTGCCAGCAATTGCCACACAATTTAGATATTGTTGATACTCTTTCAAATACGAAAACCATGCACTCCTCAATATGGCAGCTATAGAAGAGTTTTCTTTTCATTAACGTATGAAGTAACTGGTCAATATCCTGTAACGTGTACACATACAATAGCGTATCTGATTGCTTGTTTCGTAAATACCTTTGTTATACTGCGATTTATATCTCTTTTTGTCGTTTTAACAAGTCTTGCATATGCGCGTGATTTAGAAGTTTGTATCCAGTTTACCGGATGAACCAGTAACGCCTGTATTGACTGATCCTGCCATACAGTTTAAGCATACGAAGTAAATAAGGTAATTTAACGTATCATGTCTGCAAGACCCGGTTTTCGAGCATTGCTAATTATTTATGCGCAGAAAGTAGCCGTGTGGTGTTATATAGCCTGCCTACCTCCATTCATACGGGTCATAGATGGTACCGGATGAACCAGTAACGCCTGTATTGACTGATCTTGCACCAAACGTTTCAATTTTCGTTGTTATTAAGGTTACGATTGAGACGTTCATTGTTTATAAATCTTATACGACACTGTGAAGAACCAACTTTATTAAAGTGTGCAGGCTGACACGCTACTTCGATTTTCCGCACCAAACTTTTGTTGAAGGTTTATGGAAGACCCGTTTTATAAATATCTACCTCACTCCATATTTGTCTTACAAATTCAATGCGCATGTTTGAATATAATGTGCGAGTAGATAAAAAAATCCCTTTATTCGTAGACTTTACCCATAATGAAGGTAAATCAAATTACTTGCAGTTTTCTGTGTATGTGTTACTTTCTGGTTTAAAGGGAAATACCATATGGATTAAAATCAAATAATCGCTGCTTAGAGCCTTGTTATGGGTCGTATAATTCTATCTAACGTAAAGTTATCTGCAACATTGGTAGTTCTGGATCACACAGTGACGACTGTTATTGGTATCGAATGGTATTGTGAAGGCTAATTTAACCAAATTATTGTAAGTGTGCCGGCTGACACTAGACTAGACCTTTACATTCCGCACCATACATTTATTGAAGGCTTAGGGCTGACCCATTTTTTAGAGATCTACCCTGATCCGTCTATGTCATTGAATGCCTCTGTGCATGTTCAAATATCAGGCGCAAGTAGACAAAACTGGCTTTGAAACGCAAGAGGATTAATTCATCTCCTTTGAGCGTAAGATACTCTTACTTGACTGCGTGTTACCAGTTTCGAAACAAGAAAAAGTATAATTAAAAACATAGGTTCGTTGCAAAAGTTCATGTTTAAGGTGGCAGAAAGGCAGTTCTTAAACGTTCATTGCACTGTAGGCTTTGTAATACAAATATATAGGCCTCTATTCTATATACGGGTTTAATCATAAATAGCTTTCAAAGATCGACATTCATTTATTACGTTATAATCATAACGTAGATAACAACCGATTGTGAGATCTATCAAATGTTGAACCTGGTCAGCTTGCTTGTTAAATTCGACATAGTTGTAGTTGTTGGGCGACATATACTCATCTTCTGAGATTTTCTGTTTTAGGAAATATATCTTAATATCTTTGAATTGTCAAAGGTTCTTTCGTTAACAAAGAAACACAATTTCACTTTAACAACCCCTGATTAAGATCAAAATTATTTATTGAATTATATCAACATCATGATCCACATACTGATATGTGAAAGTCTAAATTACTAGGTGGTTTCAAATCTGTCCAGGGTATATGTACCTTGACGTTACCAGTTATCTTTTAGATATCAAACTTCCACTTCCCTTTTAAACCAATCTGTGTTTCCCCAACTGAATACTTGACTAATGTATTTGCACTAAGTGTGTTTAAACAAATTTGACTTCATAAAGCTTTGATTGAAAATGCTGCAAGTACCTGATTCATTGTAAAAAACGGTAAGTTATCACATACTTCGCCTACCTAGGTCTGCTGTTTAAATCATTGATGGAATACATTGTTTTTGAGTTTCAAATCACATATAACATTTGAAATCAGATGCCGTGGTAAGAATAGGCACGCATCATTCCAACTATATATGTACCAACAGCTGTAATGTTGTATTACCTGTCATGATAAGATGGAGATAAGGTACAAAGACGAAATAAACGGTTATGCGGATTTTGAAAAGTAAGCTCTGAGTTTTAAAAATCCCATAAGGCACATATTCAACCATTTTATTTTTATCTTATTTTTTTTTCAATTTTTCTTAGCCATTATACTTTCAACAAAGGAAAATACAAATATAATTGATAACTTGTCAATGTGATGTATGTATCTGTTGCTACTTATTGTGCATTCAAATCCTGGTGAATAAAAAGAATAAAAGATTAATCGATTTGTCAAAAACATATTTTTTCACAATGCAGAATGGTCCATGGTACTATAAAGGGTTATTTAACCGACTTCGCAATGGATGTTTACAAAAGACTATGCCATGCCCAAAATAGGTCTACTTAGTAACGGAATTTGGTCAACCCATTTCACAAACAAGAAACCCACTCCTAATATAGTGTTCAATCTTATAACGTATATAAATTTATCAATATTGACTAGATAGAATTCAAACAAGAGAGAATGAGCCTTAACACCACGTTGAAGTGGTATGAACATAAATGGATACAGAATAAGAACAATAGCGTAGACAAATCTCCTTTTGATGCTTTTCCACGCATTGCAGTGACTGTGGTTATGGTGTATGGTTTTACAACGACGCAATCACTTGTTCAAAATGAACGTTGGTACGCACGCTTCAGGTGCTATGCTTCGGCCACTGCTACAGTATGGTGAGGTTGAACGCTTTGGTAAGACGGCCAATCTATTTTCAGTAAATCTTAGTGTATTACAACTGGACTATGTGTAGTCGGGTGCATTAATAGACAACAATATATCCGTCTAGGGTTATTTTTAATGAACGATGCATATGTAGAAAGTATGAAAATCGACATAACACCTCAAGCATACGTCATAGGTCAGCATACTGTTATTAAGATGAATTATACGAACAGTCTTCATTCAAGCTAAACCAACATGTCTAAGAATCATATGTGATTAAAGTTTTCACGCCACGATATAACTGGATTATCAACTATTATCACGCTTTATTGGATTTTGGAATCATAAATATGTGAAATGTCGATCTGTTAAAACTAAAACAAAAAGTTGAAAACGGAGTATTTAAAAAAAGAGTTGAATAGTTGAATAAATATCGAAGATACCTCTCGCTGACAAAGATAAAACCTACAAAAACTCGGAAAAGATACAAAGTGTATTAGATCGTCTTGGATATCGAATAAACATTATCACACATGCTTATCAGTGACTTAGGTTGTCACGAACAGCTTTTGCTGGAGGGGGTGGTCATGGGGTTGACGCAGTTGACCTTTCAATCTTTTTTCTCTTACACAATAGTTATTCCTACTAAAATTTAAACGACATAAGTATTGGCGTTAATAGTATGGTTCATATAGTATTCTTTTAAGGCAGTGGGAGCCATCCACATACCGCTAGTCAGCGGACCGGTAGAAAAAACATGCTAATGGTGCGTATTGTAAATGATATGTTGTAGTGTGTATAAAGACTGTCCAAATTTATAAATGGAATTACTGGGCGACAGGTTAAAAAAACATCTGTCTTTGGTGAGTAATATTACCTTTTTGTTTTTTTCTGTTTCGCTCTCCTTTAGCGAGACATTTTGGCGTAGAAAAATTTTTAACACAATACAGGCACTTGTATATTGAACTAAATCACACAATGCAGAGCAATATCGACAACACATGCGTTTGATAAAGGTGTACATGTCGTGGATTACAATTTGTCATAAACAACAAATTATTCAAAAACATGGGGCTATGAAAATCGAAAGGCAATCCAACGACTGACTGACTGACTGACCATATGAGCGGTAAAGTGAATGAGAAAAAATTGAATGTATATATGGTTGAATGAATGGGTTGATTAATGAGTTGGTATGTGAACATGAAAGAAAAACAAATTTATCCCTGATTTATCCCTGATCCTTGTGGATACCGAGACGCGGATATTCCATCCACAATACAATTGCATCTCATATCATCCGTGTTATATAAATAAACTGAAAGATAATCCTTTTGACAAAAAATATTTCTACCCACAATCATTCACAAAGACCACACATCTGAATGCAGTAGAAAGTTGTCCCTATTTTGGTATACATTTTTTTCATAGCCCAAGTTGTAGGCATTTATAAACAACCGTAACAAGAACTATCTCACAGCCTGGTAGTTTAATATTTTTATGTTACAATTATTCTACAGTTTACGGGATAACCCATTACCAAACAATAATGACATATAACAACTTTGTTGCAGGAGACTCTGGAAAACGTTGTGGAAAAAAGGAGAAATTGCTCGTAACGAGCGATTTTTCTTTTTCCCACAATGTTTCCTATCCTTTCAGAAGAAAACTTTCAATTTCGTCACGTTTTATAAAGTCGTCTGCTAATTCTTTCAATTTCGGACAGTCGAAAATCTGGCGTTTGGTAAAGGGTTAAACGGTTTAGTTTTGTAAACGTCGTCATTTTTTCGTCTTTTGAAATGATTGAAATCAGGTCGAGTTGCTGTGTCACAGAGAATAAATGGATTTATAGTTATTATTTACCCAAGCAATGTGCTCTTGAGAGCACGCCATTTCTCTTTATAAACCAGGTTTTCTATCAAAGTACTGACTACCCTTATGCTCGTTTCACAATTAACCATTGAAAACAACAAATTCCGCCTCTTCAAACGTAGATCTCAAATATCTATCTATTTATTTATTTAGTGATGATCATCGTTTTAATCGTCTATCTAACATTTGTTACTCACACAAAACTTACGTGAGATAGTCCTTTTAAAGAAGAAAAGAAAATAGCAACAGGGAGACAAGCATGCTGAGAGAGGTTCAAACACTGGCTTGGATTTCCGACTCACTTACTACAAAGAAGAGCTAGGTTCGAACCATACAAAAATAGACATGCGTTTGAATATACGATATTTCGCTTGTAGGACTCATGTTCCGCGTACGTTTAAGTTGATTCTTTTCTTAGAGATGCATTGGACCCCCAACTTATCTAGTAAATGACCCCTATAACTGGATATGACCCTTTAAAAAGACAATATTTTCCATTCGATCAACGATTTTGACGATATTATAAAAGAAGTTTTATTAATTTATATTACTCTAGCCATCTCTTCCTTTCTATTTTTGTCTCGATCTGTCTCGAGAATAATTCCAATCATTCAAATGTCTGCATATTGAACTAATGTTAACCACATGCAAACAAAGCACATGTTCATGTTTTGAGGAGGGAAGGAGGGAGGGAGGGAGGGAGGAGAGGAGGGAGGAGGGAGGGAGGGAGAGGAGGAGAGGAGAGAGAGAGAGAGAGAGAGAGAGAGAGAGAGAGAGAGAGAGAGAGAGAGAGAGAGAGAGAGAGAGAGAGAGAGAGAGAGAGAGAGAGAGAGAGAGAGAGAGAGAGAGAGAGAGAGAGAGAGAGAGAGAGAGAGAGAGAGAGAGAGAGAGAGAGAGAGAGAGAGAGAGAGAGAGAGAGAGAGAGAGAGAGAGAGAGAGAGAGAGAGAGAGAGAGAGAGAGAGAGAGAGAGAGAGAGAGAGAGAGAGAGAGAGAGAGAGAGAGAGAGAGAGAGAGAGAGAGAGAGAGAGAGAGAGAGAGAGAGAGAGAGAGAGAGAGAGAGAGAGAGAGAGAGAGAGAGAGAGAGAGAGAGAGAGAGAGAGAGAGAGAGAGAGAGAGAGAGAGAGAGAGAGAGAGAGAGAGAGAGAGAGAGAGAGAGAGAGAGAGAGAGAGAGAGAGAGAGAGAGAGAGAGAGAGAGAGAGAGAGAGAGAGAGAGAGAGAGAGAGAGAGAGAGAGAGAGAGAGAGAGAGAGAGAGAGATGAGCTATGATACGTGTGATGATCCATGAAAACCTTGCAGATTGCGAATTTCATGACAACTTGCTTCCTTTTATAACATTGGGTTATAGTCGTGCCGCATTCGCAATCAAAGTTAGATTTATTGAAACAAACTTAGTGCAAATACACTAGCCGCACATCGAGAAGAGGGACACAGATTGATTCAAAAGGGAAACGGACGTTTGATAACGAGGCGATAACCGTAATATCAATGCATACAATCGTATCTTTTCGGCAATCCCCGTAACAAGTCGGTAGACATACCTCGTAGGCAGTACATGAATACACCAGAAATCCTGGGGTAATTCGACTTATTTCCGGCGGATAACGCAAAAAGCACACATGCACTTAATATGTATTTGAATACACACACATTGGTTATATATCACAATTTAATGATTTTTCTACCCTTTTCATTAAATATGATCATATCAACATCTCTTTGTTTCATATTTTGTTAATCGGCTCTTTTCGGCAATCCCCGGCTTGTGCCAAGCCGGGGATTTCAGAGTAAATACGATTGCAAACGGACCAATCTGAACACATCGGGTGTTATCAAATGAAAACACCTCTGAAATAATAGGGATGACACCATATTGGTTCCCAGCGGAATGACGTCACTTCACTTTCGTGTTTAAAAATAGATCTTAAATGTGAAATCTAAAAAGTCGTTAAATTTGATTGAGGAAACAACTTTACATACACCCACGATTTTGCAATTTGGTATGAATTACTGATAAAAAGATTATTTAAAAGGATGTCCAACCCTTCCATACACATGTAACTTCTTAACTTGCATGCTTAGAAAATGTGTCATACGCCGGATGCCGATTTACCCGAAAAATTGTAACCCTACACTTATATCCGAGGTATATTTCACAGCTCACGGAAATACCCGAGTAGTTCCGATTGCAAACGGACATGCCCTTCGTTGCTGACCTATTTTCAAAAACGGCCCCCATTACCTCCGAGGTTATTTTAAGAAATGGCCGAGGTGTTCCGAATGCAATGTATATTTACTCTGAACAGATATGATAACACGCAGTTATTTAGGTTTCGGAATCCAATAAGTCAACGATTATGTTAATATAACTCGACTAATAAGTTAGATGTTAATCATGTGTTAGTTGAAGGGAAATCGTTCTACTTTGTTGGCGGATGAATCTATTAAACACTATGCGGGTCTGACGAAACGTTAATACTGATATACAGGTGAGACACTTATTTATGGTTCCTTATGTATTGAACAAGAACATTCATAGCACAAATTACATCACGTTCGTCAATAAAAAAAGGCTTATGAGATTGGCGCAACTAAATGCTAGAGTTGAATCAGAGTATACTTTAGCTTAAAGTTTGATGTATTTCGAGCCCTTGGCTTGACGCAATGCCCACACACAAGAAGGACACGTATCTTAAAGGCCGATTTGATACAATGTTCTATGAAGCATTCTGAAACGCTTTTTTTTTTTTCAAAACATTTTAATAAGAACCATTGTCTAAGATGAGCGTTAAGTTGACTGACTAGCTGTACAGACTGATTAACATAAGAGTACCTCTCCCGGAAGTTATACAGTAAAAATATATAAATAAAAAGTGAAATTGGCGTATAGTTTTCAGCTATGCGTCAAATAAATATTCATAGCAATAAAGTCACTGAAATCGCTTTATAATGGTAAATAATGACGGAAAACCCCACAGTATCACCCACTGGATGATACATCCGATATATGGTAATTAGTTACGAAATGTAGGCTGTCACGTGACGATGCACACCAAACTTTGAATTGTAATTGTAATCAAGCCCTTAAAAATCCTTCTGTTCTTTCTTTGTAAGTTCGTTATTCTGGCTAGTTCGATGTAAGTGTATGTTAGTTTTCAATGTGTATTCTGAGTATCACGTGGCCGGTTATTTATAGCTTAACCTATATGCGTCGTCTGTCGTCTTGTCATCGGATTTGTAGAAAATGAAAAATGCCCAAATTCATCAAATATTTCATTGGGTTCTCTGCTTAAATATCAACTTAATCTAATCGTGTATTTCTTCAGATTGTTGAGTTCCAAAAACATAATCGTTTGACGTCCGGGAACTTTAAGTTGAGAAACACACACATTTCTATTGTTAGTTGTGTAATAAAATATATATGGGGACACACATTTTTAGATATTTGAAAAGGTGAACAGTCGTCGTTAATTGTAACATTAATTCGGCGATGTTTGCTGGCCGATTTGAATCCATCTCAAAATGTCGGTCATTGCGTGAAGAAACTATTTTACATTATGTCTGAATACTTGGTTAATGTCATTTCACATTAAAATTGGTGATTATAATGTCTTCACATGACACTTGATGTAGTGATGTCGCCTTTTCTTTTAAGAGAGTACACTAATGACACCTTATGCGAGGGCTGTTCGGAAAGTTCGTAGAATTTTGTTATATCTCTGTGTAACATTGTTTAATACTCTTGAAATTTAACACATGCATGTATTCACCTGTTTTCAACATATACTAAACGTGATAAAACAGTGACATCATTCTAGCAAGATATGGGTCATTTTCAAAAAATGTTCCTATCTTTGGACACCAAAATCTCAAAAGTTGAGGTTGTTCCTTTTTTGTTTTAATGAACTATTCTGAAACACCAACTTATAAGGAACAGAAAGTTAACAAAATGCAATCTTACAGATTCCAATTGAATCATTGGTCACCCAAATTAGAAAGGTGATGGGGCCTTTTTGTCAATGCATTGTCCAGCTTTTAATTATCAAATGTACTCAAATTACAAAGGAAGTAGATTATTTTATTTCATTTCCTGAAACATGACGGTACGACCAAAGAGAAAACCGAAAATAGCATTTGAATTCCATTCTTAAGTAAAGTTTTACAGGCATTGTTTTTGACAAAATACGTTCAGAGAGGAATAACAACAGTCCAGTTTTAGCTTACACATTCACTTTTGTAATGCAAACTTTAATGCTAATGTTAAATGATATGTTGTTATCTAAATTTCAAACACAAGCTTGTCTACTAAAGTCAAAGTAGACTGCATTTGCGGGCCATTTACAGTGCGATAACACCATTGACACTGTGGTAACTGCATTGACACAAGTGGTAACTGCATTGACAAAGTTGTCAAGTTTATCTTATTCAGTCACAAAATGAAAATGCTAAAGACAAAACAAATTCCTTATATACAAGAGACAGTTATGAAAAAGATACAAACATGTTTTAACTCCTCATTAACATATGAAAACGACAATTCAAAACTGCATGGTAACTTCATTGACACACCAGTAACACAATTGACATATACCATCTAGATAGTGTTTGCATTTATAACTCATTGGTATATTAATGATTTCTCATTACAAGGTGCTTAATAGTTGGTACAGTTGATGAAAATGGTATATCCAATATTTATTGACACAAACATTAACTGCAATGACATCATTGGTAGGTAGAAACTGTCATTACTCATCTGATTCCTTTGAAACAGGTTGAACAAAAAACATTAGGGTCTAGTAAGGCATTTTTTGGGGAAAAACACTCCATGTACCTTTACTCTATCCTAAAACAAGTAAAACAAAGTTCATTCTTGGAGCATCGGCTCCTTATAGATACGGAGAATGAGCACCTAGCATCTCTGTTGTTCACTAATGTTCTAACTCGCAATGATGCAGAAGGAGACGATTTCTTAGACAGGATTATTATAACGGATGGGACCTGGCCCAGTCATTTCAATTTGGAAACCAAAGCTATGTCATCAGTCTGAACACTTCTTCAACACAAATAGAAATTAGTTTCCTAGGTTTTAAGGTACTGGAACATCCACCATAAAACCCTGACCATGCTCAAATGGACTTCCGAGTTAAAGGGTTAATTAGTTCGTCAGCTGAACCTACCAAACATACTTAGAGTGTTGTGTCATCATTAAGTAAAGGCTGGCATGTCGAAAAATGAAAAATGGATAAGTAAACAAAGAAAGTGTGTCGACATTGCTAGTGACTATGTTGAGAAAATGAGCCGATTGTTAGATTTACGTAATACTTCAAATTGAATGACGTCATGAAAACATTACCCTGCTCCGGGTACGTGATGTGTACGTTTTTGTATTATGCAGGAACAATTCAAGTTTTTAAATATATCTCAAAGGTTTCTTCAGAATTAGTAGCATATATGTTAAGATTTATAATGATCTATTTTGTTTTATTTAAAAACGTCTACACGCTTTTTTATTACAAAATTCTACGAACTTTCCGAACAACCCTCGTGCAGGAGGATACTCTATATTTTGACAATCTAAAGACAAAGTACCAATAACAATTGAATAAAATGCCTGAAACATTTAGCCCAAGAGGCCGCTAAATATCTTCCAAGGTTAGACATTTCTAAGATAACTATCTGACCGAGTTAAACATTCGATAGCTTACACAATTAATTGTTAAACTCGTTATCGGTCATTACGATAAGTGCTTTTCAATTACTGATAGCTATGCATAAGTTGACCAATTAGTTTGGTTTGCTAATATGTATTGAACCTCGATAATGAAGCAAATGCTTACATCCTAGATTAGTCTCTCTCTTGAGTCTGCTGCCTTCATACATAACCAGTACTTGCGCCGGATGTGGATTAATGAAAGTTCGCAAATTGGATCCTGCTAATCACGGGATTCAAACTCAAGACCCTCGTATCCTGAGGCCGACGACCTACGCTTGACCACTGTCCTTAACTTGACCGATCAGAAGAAGAAGAAAATTTTATTGACGTAAGCGTATACAGCTTCTAGTCTTATACATACATGTACATATCAATAAAAATCAACAATCATACGTGACAATAAATAAACAATTTTTGAAAAAAGAATCATTGTTTATAATTGTAATGAATACAAATATATTTCAGGAGGTCCTATTAATAAAGTCATTTCTAATTTCGAAAGCATATTTAATAAATTTTGCAAAGTCTAAAAGTACTTTTGCATTTTTTGACTGAAACATTTGTACTAATTTCTGCATAGAAGGGCGTAAATAGTAGTACTTTTTGAGATATTTTTTTCTTAAATTATCATATTTTTTACAAACAAATATATGATATGATCAGATATGACAGAGGTACATATGCAAACCTCACCTAGCCGTCCTTGCTATGATCTTTTAAAACAATAATACATTGTTCCCCTTTTCAACCTATAAGATGGCTATTGGGAAAAGTTAGTTCATTTGAATTTAGAATTATATATTTTCTTTAATTTTCTTTAAAGCCATACTTGCGCTCGTTAACACTTAAATTGTGAAAGTTCTAGAATATTTGAAAATTAACTTAAAAGTAGTTTGAATTCCCCTTTACAGAGGAATTGAGACTTTAACATGTTCATGTGATGCTTTTAAAAGAGTAAATACTACATAAGGTTTGTTTGCAATTAACAATAAAACTAGGTCAGCCGAGAAACGTTAGGAACGAAAAAAAAACCAAGGAATTCCCCATTTTGAATGTTCACGTTGATAATATTGGATAAACGACAGCAGTTTTATGTGTTTCGCGTGATTTTTCTAACCGGTGATCGCCACTCATTAATTAAGCTCTCCTTGCTATTACAGATCCTACTCGAATGTAAACAATGGCGTTAAATTGGTGTGTACCAAATTTGTGAAAATAGCACTTTAAATAATCGATAATAGGAAGTGCAGGTGATATAGTGCCATGTTCTGGTGGGTTTTCGCTATGTTTTAACTTATTCTATCATAACCTTTAACTCACATTACCAAGTTTTTCAGTTTTTCTGAGCGCTAGTATTCTTTTAAGGAACTGAAACTCTACGCAAGACCCAACAAGTGAACGTAGCATACGCTCAACCAGGGCGAATGGATACTTTACCGTTGTTTAAAAAATTATTAATTTCGTGCCTGCTTTTTAACATATACATGTATGTTCACAATATATGATACTGGCGGAATGGCGTCAACCGTAAACATTTATTTATATTGTTTGGAAATATCAAATTCGCATATCAGCCTGGACATTTCAAATTAGCCAAACGTAATAGCTTTAATGGGTATAATAGGACCACCTCTATTAACCCTTTCCCAAACAATAACGACATTTGACTACTTTGTTGCAGACGACTTTAGAAAACATTGTGGGGAAAGAAATTGCTCGTAACGAGCAATTTTTCCTTTTCCCACAAGGTTTTCTGCTCTATCCGAAGAATATTTTTCTATTTTATCACATTTTGAAATGTCGTCTGCAAAGTCTTGGGATAGTCAAAAAATGTGTTGTTTGGGAAAGGGTTAAACTAGATTGTTAAAGGTAAAGACACATGAGGTTGTAGGACGATCTATGTACTGTTGGTTTAGTGATAAGTGCAGTTTCAGTCAACACAGATGTCACTGGTTGATTCGGTGCAATCCTGATCTTGATAATTTAATAGGACTATGATATGCACGAACACAACGTTGGTGGTTCAACCTGTGATAAAGTGGGACGATCTACATAATGCCCCGAACAAAAGACCAAACTTGTTTATTTCCTTTTTTAAGAGAAATTCATACTATGACATGGTCATATGATGCTTTTAAAAGAGCTAAGAGCTAAGGTTTGTTACAATAAGCGATAAAACGAACTCAGCCGAGAATGGCCGATGTATATTTCATTCTCTGAGCTTTATTTCGTAAAACGTCGTGGAAAAATAAAATTGAAGAAATTCCTGATTTTGAGTATTCGTATAATTGTTGTGTTAGATAAGTGATAAGAAAATTTGAAGCATCGATTATAAGCAGGCAATGTAATGTCATGACAGTGTGTTATTTCGCTATAAATCAACATGCTGTTTCGTAATTTATTCCTCATATTACCCAGTTTTATAGTTATCTGAGCGCTATTATTCTTTAAACGTTGTTCGAAATTTAAAACATTTATTCTTTAAACTCATCTATCCGCCACATATACAAGAAATAAAGGCAGACATAAGGAATTAAATGCCTCATTTTAAAAAGCGACAAATATGTCCTCGACTTTCACCTTTATTCTTTACCTCCGTTATCTAGCATAACATGTTATGGAGATTGGAACATGGTACACTCTACGCTGTTTTTATTCCTAACCCAGATTGCCAAGTTTGAAACAATCGGACACGTAGCGTTTGGTGAACAATTTTATTGCAAGTTGATGACAAATTGTGACAATAAAACTTCACTAAGAGAATATTGGTTACAATAATTACAGACATTTTAATTAGATTCATTGACTGCTGCAAAGTTGCATAGGTTAATTGCATACGTTTGTTTTTACATTATAGTTAAAAAAGACACAATATATAATGGTAATAACGGGTGAATGAAACTATTTATGGACAACTAGGTATTACCAAAAACATTATTAGTTGGTGAACGAAAGTATTTGTAGGCAACTAGGTATTTGTGAAATAGACCCCCCTTGATATGACTCAATATCACACGTGACGACACCTCGTTTCTTTATCGTTTGGTCCTTGTTTTAAACACAACGCTAGCTATCATGTACTCTGTTCTTGCATGTACCCATCCTTACCATATAACTTGACGATCGTTACGTTTTATATATTATAGTGTGTTATTCAACGACCATGGAAGTCTCTGGAAGAGGAAAAGAGCAGGACGGTCACACTACGGGTATTCTATGCGATCCATGTAAAGGAGAGAATGAAGAGGAAAACGCCGTATTCTTTTGTACTGTGTGTAATGAGTTTCTCTGTGACGCTGATGGAAAGGCACATAGAAAAGCTGCTGTGTCAAAAGGCCACCTATTATTGGATCGAGAAAGTATGCCAAGACAAACGATAGGATCATATGGGGACAATATGTGTCAGCTACATAGTGGAGAGGTTATGAAATGTTACTGTAAAAATCACAGTAAAATCTGCTGTTTAATGTGTGTTACTAAGGAACATAGACAGTGCAACATAGAGTACATCGACGATATCTCAAAGGGATACGAACAGGGCAGTGAATACAAGTCTTTTATGAAAGACATGACCGATCTTACGCAGCGTCTTCATACAGTCAAGCAACAATCGCTTGACAACAAAAGCAATGCACAGCGCCTTCACTCTGAGATCATTTCTGAAATCAGAAAATTTAGGGTAGAAATTAACAGTATCTTAGATTCACTCGAAAGTGCCTCATTGGAAGAAACAAAGGGGGTCTTAGATGTCGATAGCAACGCAGCTGAGTCAACAACGACTCATTGCGATTCTCTCATGGCCAAATTAAAAGAAATTACGTCGTCCATGGACAAACTTAGACAATACAAACAAGACAGACAGTTGGTGATGTATTCAAAAAATGCAGGGACACAAGTCAAAGATATAGAAAATGAAATTGCGAAACTACCAGACCTAGATAAAAGTCAAGATTACAAGTTTATTCCGGATAAGGCGATACAACAGCTTCTCCGATCTTTGAAAAGTCTTGGACGTTTGGAAGTCACGGAAGAAAGGTCAAAATCCAATGAAAACGATCAGAGAGCGACAATGGCTTCTGGTGCAGAAGTATCGATACCTGTCATTAATCAGCCCGTTACTGCGAGCCATGTCCATGATATCAATATTCGACACTCGACAGACACTTTCACCAACTGCTGGATTACAGGAGGAGTCATGCTAGACCAGACTAAATTAGTTTTGGTTGATTATGACAACGCCAGCGTGAAGGTTGTTGACGTCATCAATAACACCGTTATATCCTGTATAAAACCACCATCACGACCATTGGATATAACGAGTGTAGAGCAGGATCAGGTTGTAGTTAGTTGTGACGGGGGTAAATTGGTGTTTCTGAAGATCGGTAAAACATTGTCTATCCTTAAACAATTGGATCTCGGTGGTAGCGTGTGGGGTATTGCCTATACAAACAACTCGTTACTTGTCGCGTTTGGAAAGCGAGATCCATGTATGAAAGTGATTGACATGAAGGGGAAAACGTTGAAAACATTTAAAACTGACGCTGCCGGAAATAACCTCTTTAAGCACCCAGAGTATATTGCTCTTAGTGAGGACCAGAACACGATATTCGTGTCGGATTGGGGCCAAAACCGTGTAACAAGTCTACGTATGGATGGTACAGTACGAGGCGTATATACCGACGACAGCCTGAGAGATCCACGTGGTCTGGCTGTAGATAGAAATGATAATGTGTATGTTGCTGGGTACGACTCTCACACTATTCATCAACTCTCTGCAGAGTGTAAACCCATTAAGGTACTTCTGGATAGTACGCATGGTATTAGATATCCATGGGTGGTGATATATTGTAAGGAAGAACACAAACTCTACATTGGTTATAGCTCTCTGCCAGGGAAAACCTATAAGTTATCTGTTTTCCAGTTGAAATAAACAAAGACATACAATACAGATAGAAAACCGAACGTAATCTGTTTTATGGTATTTACGAAAGTTGGTTAAAAACTTCTGTTCCTAGAACATTTAGTTGTGTTAGGTATATAGATATGAGGACCCTATTGTACCTTTTATATTTGAAATAAGCATGCTTGTCAGTGAAATCATGTTAAGATTTTTGAAAACTCTTATTGAACTTTTCCTCATTTCAATGGGTTTTTAAACTTTTTATCGACAATACCTCATATCTACTCGTGTTGAATTTTACCATATTGAAAACGAGCAATTTCTCCTTTTCCCACAATATTTTATGTCCTATCAGAAGATTATTTCTCAATTTCATCATATTTTGAAATGTCTTCTGCAAACTCTTTCAACTTGGGAGAGTCGGAAATTTGGTGTTTGGTAAAGGGTTAATGTATAGAACTTAATGTATACACAAAACAAATTAAATGTATAAAAAGATAAACTAGTATATTCATCGGTCTGTCTCGCCATGTTTCATATCTTTTTTCATTGTATTAAAAAAAGTGTTGGTTTGTTCGTTTTTGTAATATGGTTTTACATCGCATCAACAATTGCTTTGTTATCATGCGATGTCAGACTCAAAATGATGGAGGAAGACTCGCTACTCAACTACCCATTAGGCCTGGTCAATTGGGTAGAACCATCAGCATTCCGTAAGTTAGTCGGGAGACTACCTCTCATGATAATCCAAATATATTGTGATATGTAATATAATGATCCATGTTTCGAACGGATTCACCAACGACAGGTAAAAGATTTTCTGTCCTTGGTGTGTATGTGCAACCTTATTTCTGCCATCTTTTTACATACAGAGGAACCTCTATGATAAAGTCCCTTTAAAACTTTAGCTCAGTCATTTTATGAGTTGTAATTTAATGATCAATGTTTCGAAAGAACTCACCAACGACAGGTAAAAGAACCTCTGTCATTGGTGAGTATGTGCAACCTTATTTCTGCCATCTTTTTTAAATACAGAGGGACCTCTATGATTATCATTATTATTATACACCATGTTTATATAGCACTATTATTATAATAAGACATGTGTTCAAAGTGCTTTACAAGATAGTGAAAGCACAGATATGTACTTATGCATAAAAATAGGCATGACCTAAGATACATAAAGTGAAACATTTAAACCGGATTTTCCAAAGTATAAAACCTCTCTCTCTCTCTCTCTCTCTCTCTCTCTCTCTCTCTCTCTCTCTCCTCTCTCCCTCTCTCCTCTCTTCCTCTCTCTCTCTCTCTCTCTCTCTCCCTCTCTCTCTCTCTCTCTCTCTCTCTCTCTCTCTCTCTCTCTCTCTTCTCTCTCTCTCTCTCTCTCTCTCTCTCTCTCTCTCTCTCTCTCCATAAAGAAGTTATTCATCATGAGCAAGTTCTCTTTCTGAATTAATTGTTTTATAGGACATCATTCTTAGTCTTCAGTTTCTTCCAGCTTGAATAAAATGTCATGTTAAAAGGACAAAAGTATTAGTTTGAGCCTCAATCATAATTTAGAATTTGAAAATAACATTTCATCATTCAATAGCAGCTTCTGTTTCCTTTTTTACGCATCCAACAATTTAAGGGTAAATTGAAGGAAAATTGTATGCAAAATAATATTGCTCATTAACTGGCCTTATTAAGCTCATAGTCACAATATGAAGTTATAAGTTGGAACAGATTTACCTATAAAATCAAAATTCACCTTGCAAGTGCAA
>OX401417.1:25593268-25634001 GCA_947846245.1 Cerastoderma edule
AGAGAAGAGAAGAGAAGAGAAGAGAAAAGAAGAGAGAGAGAGAGAGAGAGAGAGAGAGAGAGAGAGAGAGAGAGAGAGAGAGAGAGAGAGAGAGAGAGAGAGAGAGAGAGAGAGAGAGAGAGAGAGATTCTGTTTCATCCGCGGAAGACTTTATATATATTTAACATTGTTATAGGTTTGTTAGGTTTTATACTTTGGAAAATCCGGTTTAGATGTTTCACTTTATGTATCTTAGGTTATGCCTTCGAGTCCAGAGTCCATGGTGATTTTTACTTTAGAAATCTGCACACAGATTTTGACACATAGCGCAGCACAATATATGTCTGTGTCCAAATGTTAAAAAAAGCTTTGTTTACGATCATTATTGAGACTTGGGGAAACCACCACCTCTTTAATGGCTCTACATAGATAGTAAGAAAACTTATTGATTTTTTTTGGAGACATTTTTCATATTGTCGAAAGCACATTATGGTTATCAAATCAATAAAAAAAAGGAAAGTAATGATTTTGATCGCCGATTTCAAACTTGATTTAGACAACTGTTACATATAAATATAGCATGAGGGTATCTTTTTGTGTATTCGGTTGTATTGGGCATATTTGGGAGTATTACGGTGTATCGTGCTGACACCGACATCAGATCGGTACGAATTATTGTTTGTAGAACGTCACAAACAGTGTTAAAAGGAAGTGAATTCTATGAAATTGAAATTATGTATTATCAACTAACAAACTTACCTTTATTATACTGTTAACGGAGCTGTCATTCCTTTATTCGTATGATTTAGAACGATTTCTATGACAAATGTCACGAAAAGCATAGTTCCGGAATCCATTGTTTACAGATTAGTCCCGCAGAAAAGACCGATGAAACGACGATTTTGATTGGCCAACGATATAAAAAGTCCAGATGCTAAAAATAAATAACGGTTGACCGCTAATTTAACGGTCTACCGCTATTTAATAAGGGTATACCCTTATTTTTAACGGTTGACCGCTAAATTTGTGGGTATACCGTTAAAATTAGCGGTATACCGCCATTTTAAATGGCGGTATACCGCCATTTACAATTTCGGTCTATTCCGTACACCATACATATCTGTGCTTTCATTATCTTGTAAAGCACTTTGAACACATGTCTTATTATAATAATAGTGCTATATAAACATGGTGTATAATAATAATGATAATCATAGAGGTTCCTCTGTATGTAAAAAAGATGGCAGAAATAAGGTTGCACGTACTCACCAATGACAGAGGTTCTTTTACCTGTCGTTGGTGAGTTCGTTCGAAACATTGATCATTAAATTACATATCATAAAATGACTGAGCTAAAGTTTTAAAGGGACTTTATCATAGAGGTTCCTCTGTATGTAAAAAGATGGCAGAAATAAGGTTGCAAATACACACCAAGGACAGAAAATCTTTTACCTGTCGTTGGTGAATCCGTTCGAAACATGGATCATTATATTACATATCACAATATATTTGGATTATCATGAGAGGTAGTCTCCCGACTAACTTACGGAATGCTGATGGTTCTACCCAATTGACCAGGCCTAATGGGTAGTTAAGTAGCGAGTCTTCCTCCATCATTTTGAGTCTGACATCGCATGATAACAAAGCAATTGTTGATGCGATGTAAAACCATATTACAAAAACGAACAAACCAACACTTTTTTTAATACAATGAAAAAAGATATGAAACATGGCGAGACAGACCGATGAATATACTAGTTCATCTTTTTATACATTTAATTTGTTTTGTGTATACATTAAGTTCTATACATTAACCCTTTACCAAACACCAAATTTCCGACTCTCCCAAGTTGAAAGAGTTTGCAGAAGACATTTCAAAATATGATGAAATTGAGAAATAATCTTCTGATAGGACATAAGATATTGTGGGAAAAGGAGAAATTGCTCGTTTTCAATATGGTAAAATTCAACACGAGTAGATATGAGGTATTGTCGATAAAAAGTTTAAAAACCCATTGAAATGAGGAAAAGTTCAATAAGAGTTTTCAAAAATCTTAACATGATTTCACTGACAAGCATGCTTATTTCAAATATAAAAGGTACAATAGGGTCCTCATATATCCTTTATATATACCTAACACAACTAAATGTTCTAGGAACAGACGTTTTCAACCAACTCCAGTAAATACCATAAAACAGATTACGTTCGGTTTTCTATCTGTATTGTATGTCTTTGTTTATTTCAACTGGAAAACAGATATATTATAGTTTTTCATTGACAGAGAGCTATAACCAATGTAGAGTTTGTGTTCTTCCTTACAATATGTCACCATACATGGGTATTCAATACCATGCATGCTATCAAGAAGAACCTGAATGGGTTTACACTCTGCAGAGAGTTGATGAATATTGTGAGAGCTGCGCCTAGCAACATAAACATTATCATTTCTATCTACAGCCAGACCCTGTGGACCACTCAGGCTGTCATCGGTATATACGCCTCGTACTGTACCATCCATACGTAGACTTGTTACACGCCTATAGTCCCAATCCGACACGAATATCGTGTTCTGGTCCTCACTAAGAGTAATATACCCTGGGTCGTTAAAAAGGTTATTTCCGGCAGTGTCAGTTTTAAATATTTTCATCGTTTCCCCCATCAAGTCCATTATTTTCACGCATGAATCTGGATAGTAAAACCCAACAAGTAACGAGTTGTTTGTATAGGCAATACCCTGCACGTTACCACCGATATCCAGTTGTTTAACGATAGACAACGCTTTACCGACCTTCAAAAACACCAATTTACCCCCGGAACAACTCACTACAACCTGATCCTTCTCTACACGTGTTATATCCCATGGTATTGATGATAGTTTTATACAGGATATAACGGTGTTATTGATGACGTCAACAACCTTCACGCTGGCGTTG
Source organism: Cerastoderma edule (assembly GCA_947846245.1). Lineage (NCBI taxonomy): Eukaryota > Metazoa > Mollusca > Bivalvia > Cardiida > Cardiidae > Cerastoderma > Cerastoderma edule. Next base: position 25,596,182 of record OX401417.1, read on the forward strand.
TAATGATCAGCCAAAACTAATTTAGTCTGGTATAGCATGACTCCTCCTGTAATATAACAGCGGGTGTCAGTGTCTGTCGAGTGTCGGATATTGATATCACGGACATGGCTCGCTGAAACGGGCTGATTAACGACAGGTATCGATACTTCTGCACCAGAAACCATTGTCGCTCTCTGATCGTTTTCATTGGATTTTGACCTTTCTTCCGTGACTTCCAAACGTCCAAGACTTTTCAAAGATTGGAGAAGCTGTGGTATCGCCTTGTCCGGAATAAACTTGTAATCTTTACTTATATCTGGATCTGGTAGTTTCGAAACTTCATCTTCTATATCTTTGACTTGTGCCCCTGCATTTTTTGAATACATCACCAGCTGTCTGTCTTGTTTGTATTGTCTAAGTTTGTCCATGGACGACGTCATTTCTTTTAATTTGGCCATGAGAGAATCGCAATGAGTCGTTGTTGACTCGGCTGCGTTGCTATCGACATCTAAGACCCCCTTTGTTTCTTCCAATGAGGCACTTTCGAGTGAATCTAAGATACTGTTAATTTCTACCCTAAATTTTCTGATTTCAGAAATGATCTCAGAGTGAAGGCGCTGTGCATTGCTTTTGTTGTTCAATAATTGTTGCTTGACTGTATGAAGACGATGCGTAAGATCGGTCATGTCTTTCATCAAAGATTTGTATTCACTACTCTGTTCGTATCCCTTTGCAATATCGTCGATGTAATCAACATTGCACTGTCTATGTTCCTTAGTAACACACATTAAACAGCAGCTTTTACTGTGATTTTCACAGTAACATTTCAGAACCTCTCCACTATGTAGCTGACACATATTGTCACCATATGATCCTATCTTTTGTCTTGGCATACTTTCTCGATCCAATAATAGGTGGCCTTTTGACACAGCAGCTTTTCTATGTGCCTTTCCATCAGCGTCACAGAGAAACTCATTACACACAGTACAGAAGAATACGGCGTTTTCCTCTTCATTCTCTCCTTTACATGGATCGCATAGAATACCCGTAGTGTGACCGTCCTGCTCTTTTCCTCTTCCAGAGACTTCCATGGTCGTTGAATAACACACTATAATATATAAAACGTAACGATCGTCAAGTTATATGGTAAGGATGGGTACATGCAAGAACAGAGTACATGATAGCTAGCGTTGTGTTTAAAACAAGGACCAAACGATAAAGAAACGAGGTGTCATCACGTGTGATATTGAGTCATATCAAGGGGGGTCTATTTCACAAATACCTAGTTGCCTACAAATACTTTCGTTCACCAACTAATAATGTTTTTGGTAATACCTAGTTGTCCATAAATAGTTTCATTCACCCGTTATTACCATTATATATTGTGTCTTTTTTAACTATAATGTAAAAACAAACGTATGCAATTAACCTATGCAACTTTGCAGCAGTCAATGAATCTAATTAAAATGTCTGTAATTATTGTAACCAATATTCTCTTAGTGAAGTTTTATTGTCACAATTTGTCATCAACTTGCAATAAAATTGTTCACCAAACGCTACGTGTCCGATTGTTTCAAACTTGGCAATCTGGGTTAGGAATAAAAACAGCGTAGAGTGTACCATGTTCCAATCTCCATTAACATGTTATGCTAGATAACGGAGGTAAAGAATAAAGGTGAAAGTCGAGGACATATTTGTCGCTTTTTAAAATGAGGCATTTAATTCCTTATGTCTGCCTTTATTTCTTGTATATGTGGCGGATAGATGAGTTTAAAGAATAAATGTTTTAAATTTCGAACGACGTTAAAAGAATAATAGCGCTCAGATAACTATAAAACTGGGTAATATGAGGAATAAATTACGAAACAGCATGTTGATTTATAGCGAAATAACACACTGTCATGACATTACATTGCCTGCTTATAATCGATGCTTCAAATTGCTATTTTCTTATCACTTATCTAACACAACAATTATACGAATACTCAAAATCAGGAATTTCTTCAATTTTATTTTTCCACGACGTTTTACGAAATAAAGCTCAGAGAATGAAATATACATCGGCCATTCTCGGCTGAGTTCGTTTTATCGCTTATTGTAACAAACCTTAGCTCTTAGCTCTTTTAAAAGCATCATATGACCATGTCATAGTATGAATTTCTCTTAAAAAAGGAAATAAACAAGTTTGGTCTTTTGTTCGGGGCATTATGTAGATCGTCCCACTTTATCACAGGTTGAACCACCAACGTTGTGTTCGTGCATATCATAGTCCTATTAAATTATCAAGATCAGGATTGCACCGAATCAACCAGTGACATCTGTGTTGACTGAAACTGCACTTATCACTAAACCAACAGTACATAGATCGTCCTACAACCTCATGTGTCTTTACCTTTAACAATCTAGTTTAACCCTTTCCCAAACAACACATTTTTGACTATCCCAAGACTTTGCAGACGACATTTCAAAATGTGATAAAATAGAAAAATATTCTTCGGATAGAGCAGAAAACCTTGTGGGAAAAGGAAAAATTGCTCGTTACGAGCAATTTCTTTCCCCACAATGTTTTCTAAAGTCGTCTGCAACAAAGTAGTTAAATGTCGTTATTGTTTGGGAAAGGGTTAATAGAGGTGGTCCTATTATACCCATTAAAGCTATTACGTTTGGCTAATTTGAAATGTCCAGGCTGATATGCGAATTTGATATTTCCAAACAATATAAATAAATGTTTACGGTTGACGCCATTCCGCCAGTATCATATATTGTGAACATACATGTAGATGTTAAAAAGCAGGCACGAAATTAATAATTTTTTAAACAACGGTAAAGTATCCATTCGCCCTGATTGAGCGTATGCTACGTTCACTTGTTGGGTCTTGCGTAGAGTTTCAATTCCTTAAAAGAATACTAGCGCTCAGAAAAACTGAAAAACTTGGTAATGTGAGTTAAAGGTTATGATAGAATAAGTTAAAACATAGCGAAAACCCACCAGAACATGGCACTATATCACCTGCACTTCCTATTATCGATTATTTAAAGTGCTATTTTCACAAATTTGGTACCCACCAATTTAACGCCATTGTTTACATTCGAGTAGGATCTGTAATAGCAAGGAGAGCTTAATTAATGAGTGGCGATCACCGGTTAGAAAAATCACGCGAAACACATAAAACTACTGTCGTTTATCCAATATTATCAACGTGAACATTCAAAATGGGGAATTCCTTGGGTTTTATTCGTTCCTAACGTTTCTCGGCTGACCTAGTTTTATTGTTAATTGCAAACAAACCTTATGTAGTATTTACTCTTTTAAAAGCATCACATGAACATGTTAAAGTCTCAATTCCTCTGTAAAGGGGAATTCAAACTACTTTTAAGTTAATTTTCAAATATACTAGAACTTTCACAATTTAAGTGTTAACGAGCGCAAGTATGGCTTTAAAGAAAATTAAAGAAAATATATAATTCTAAATTCAAATGGACTAACTTTTCCCAATAGCCATCTTATAGGTTGAAAAGGGGAACAATGTATTATTGTTTTAAAAGATCATAGCAAGGACGGCTAGGTGAGGTTTGCATATGTACCTCTGTCATATCTGATCATATCATATATTTGTTTGTAAAAAATATGATAATTTAAGAAAAAAATATCTCAAAAAGTACTACTATTTACGCCCTTCTATGCAAAAATTAGTACAAATGTTTCAGTCAAAAAATGCAAAAGTACTTTTAGACTTTGCAAAATTTATTAAATATGCTTTCGAAATTAGAAATGACTTTATTAATAGGACCTCCTGAAATATATTTGTATTCATTACAATTATAAACAATGATTCTTTCTTCAAAAATTGTTTATTTATTGTCACGTATGATTGTTGATTTTTATTGATATGTACATGTATGTATAAGACTAGAAGCTGTATACGCTTACGTCAATAAAATTTTCTTCTTCTTCTGATCGGACAAGTTAAGGACAGTGGTCAAGCGTAGGTCGTCGGCCTCAGGATACGAGGGTCTTGAGTTTGAATCCCGTGATTAGCAGGATCCAATTTGCGAACTTTCATTAATCCACATCCGGCGCAAGTGCTGGTTATGTATGAAGGCAGCAACCTCAAGAGAGAGACTAATCTAGGATGTAAGCTTTTGCTTCATTATCGAGGTTCAATACATATTAGCAAACCAAACTAATTGGTCAACTTATGCATAGCTATCAGTAATTGAAAAGCACTTATCGTAATGACCGATAACGAGTTTAACAATTAATTGTGTAAGCTATCGAATGTTTAACTCGGTCAGCTAGTTATATTAGAAATGTCTAACCTTGGAAGATATTTAGCGGCCTCTTGGGCTAAATGTTTCAGGCATTTTATTCAATTGTTATTGGTACTTTGTCTTTAGATTGTCAAAATATAGAGTATCCTCCTGCACGAGGGTTGTTCGGAAAGTTCGTAGAATTTTGTTATAAAAAAGCGTGTAGACGTTTTTAAATAAAACAAAATAGATCATCATAAATCTTAACATATATGCTACTAGTTCTGAAGAAACCTTTGAGATATATTTAAAAACTTGAATTGTTCCTGCATAATACAAAAACGTACACATCACGTACCCGGAGCAGGGTAATGTTTTCATGACGTCATTCAATTTGAAGCATCACGTAAATCTAACAATCGGCTCATTTTCTCAACATAGTCACTAGCAATGTCGACACACTTTCTTTGTTTACTTATCCATTTTTCATTTTTCGACATGCCAGCCTTTACTTAATGATGACACAACACTCTAAGTATGTTTGGTAGGTTCAGCTGACGAACTAATTAACCCTTTAACTCGGAAGTCCATTTGAGCATGGTCAGGGTTTTATGGTGGATGTTCCAGTACCTTAAAACCTAGGAAACTAATTTCTATTTGTGTTGAAGAAGTGTTCAGACTGATGACATAGCTTTGGTTTCCAAATTGAAATGACTGGGCCAGGTCCCATCCGTTATAATAATCCTGTCTAAGAAATCGTCTCCTTCTGCATCATTGCGAGTTAGAACATTAGTGAACAACAGAGATGCTAGGTGCTCATTCTCCGTATCTATAAGGAGCCGATGCTCCAAGAATGAACTTTGTTTTACTTGTTTTAGGATAGAGTAAAGGTACATGGAGTGTTTTTCCCCAAAAAATGCCTTACTAGACCCTAATGTTTTTGTTCAACCTGTTTCAAAGGAATCAGATAAGTAATGACAGTTTCTACCTACCAATGATGTCATTGCAGTTAATGTTTGTGTCAATAAATATTGGATATACCATTTTCATCAACTGTACCAACTATTAAGCACCTTGTAATGAGAAATCATTAATATACCAATGAGTTATAAATGCAAACACTATCTAGATGGTATATGTCAATTGTGTTACTGGTGTGTCAATGAAGTTACCATGCAGTTTTGAATTGTCGTTTTCATATGTTAATGAGGAGTTAAAACATGTTTGTATCTTTTTCATAACTGTCTCTTGTATATAAGGAATTTGTTTTGTCTTTAGCATTTTCATTTTGTGACTGAATAAGATAAACTTGACAACTTTGTCAATGCAGTTACCACTTGTGTCAATGCAGTTACCACAGTGTCAATGATGTTACCACACTGTAAATGGCCCGCAAATGCAGTCTACTTTGACTTTAGTAGATAAGCTTGTGTTTGAAATTTAGATAACAACATATCATTTAACATTAGCATTAAAGTTTGCATTACAAAAGTGAATGTGTAAGCTAAAACTGGACTGTTGTTATTCCTCTCTGAACGTATTTTGTCAAAAACAATGCCTGTAAAACTTTACTTAAGAATGGAATTCAAATGCTATTTTCGGTTTTCTCTTTGGTCGTACCGTCATGTTTCAGGAAATGAAATAAAATAATCTACTTCCTTTGTAATTTGAGTACATTTGATAATTAAAAGCTGGACAATGCATTGACAAAAAGGCCCCATCGCCTTTCTAATTTGGGTGACCAATGATTCAATTGGAATCTGTAAGATTGCATTTTGTTAACTTGCTGTTCGTTATAAGTTGGTGTTTCAGAATAGCATAGGCGTAGGAGCGTTTTCAACATTGGGGGGGGGCCAACTTCAGATGAGGACCGGTCTAAGAATAAATGTTCCTAAACTTTTTCATGACTATTCATGCATGTACAAATTCAATAACATTATAAGAATTAAATGAAAGCGTATGAAAACATGTATCTTTAATAAAAAAAAAAGAAGAAAAAAAAAAAGGATATGCCAGGTCAGGCGGAAATCAATTATATTGATCTAAACAAAAAGTGGCAGCGACCAGACTGTCACAGCCACGGCTACACCTATACAACGTCGAATAATTAAAAAGTATGTTTTATACCACTGTTTTCGTCGATCAAAACTTCCCGGGTATTTTAGTGAGCTGAGTTTTCATTGGATAAACCCTATGTGTTCAGATACATACAAACGCGGTTTGCCAAAAATAGTAACATTTCTAAGGTGAAGGTCATTTTGAAACGAGGCTTGCGAGTAAATAAACTGATTCCGACATACTACACAGTACCAAAATGATCTGTGTCTCCTAGATGCAGCGTTCGGACACCTTTCGGTGCCGAGATTTCAATGAGTTTTGATGTCCTGCCTCAAGAGGGTTTCAAGTTTAGGCATTTGGAAGCGCTTTATATACTTTCATCTGTGTGAATACTAACCCATTACCCCCATTATAACACACGTTACCGCACCTCTCACAAATGACTTGAAAAACCACAGCGGCAAAATGCAGAATAACTCCATTTGTTACAATGGTTTATAACTTATATAAGAGGGAAAATGTTGCTTTTTAAATATTAATTGTTCTTGCATATGAAGTTAAATAATTCACAAATCCCCATATGGGACAATGGGTTAATCAAAGATAAGACTATAGTATCATTTTTGATATGAAATAAGTAAATAATTGAATGAATAAAACAGTTTCAGTGGCAGATTTAAAACAAAGTTTTGTTTATGTTGATGATACATTGTACACAAGAAGATGACATTTGAAATTGTTTTTAAAAATTGAGAAAACGCTCATCTAGTTTCTATCAAATACCACAAACAAGTCGGATTTTCATATTTTTTTAATTATTGTCTGTAATTACTAGTTAGATCTGCCCGTAATCAAATTAGAAGGAAAGAAATTGGTGATCTTTTTCCGAATTTCGCGCAGGTTTTGTGGGTTAGTCCGTTATTTTCACCTCGCCTCATATGGATTCGAACCCGGGACCCTCGGTACAGTAGCCCGAAGGTCTACCACTGCACCAATGTCGCCCACATTTCGAATTGAAAAGGACAGAACAAACTAATATCGGGAATACACCTGATTAGAACTGTCTTTTGATGATTCTGAAAGACCTCAATTGCCTTATTATAAGTCAATGAGCTGGACAAAATGAGAAACCTACTCATCATCTATATTGAATCAGTTATTTGCCTGTGCCATGTCATAAGGTTCTAAATAATCCAGAATCATGTGTAGTTAATTGGTTAGTCAGAAGCACTTCCATTGAATATATATGATAGCAGAAAGCTTCTGAGTTTGGAGCAAATGCTTTAAAAAAATCGGCAATGTTGTGATGATTGTAAACAAACCAGGCTTGTGCTTGGATGAAGGCGGTCTTTCGGGTTTCATTTGAAAAGTCCAGAAAATTCAATTGTTGCCAAAGGGATTGGTAGTTTTCTATACTAGTAGAGTTTTAGTAAAATTTCGTACATTATAAATCTACCTACAGGATTCTTTTTGAACAAACCAATGTAAAACCACATGAGAGTCAGTGGAGATTCTTTCATTGTAAGAACAAAATTTGATGAAACTAAGGGACTGTGTGGTAGACTCAAATTCGGTGAACATGTTTTAAGAAGCTAGACGGTCTTTTGGACTAAATGTGGCCCTAAATGCACGACCCGTCGTCTTATAAATATCAATAGTGAAAACTACGACGTGTCTCGGTACAATAATTAATGCGACATGTACAACGTTATTTTGGATGAAAGATAAGGAAAAGGATCTGTTTTATGATAGAAAAATTATTAAATTTTATAACTGTCTATATCATTTCTTATTTTTTGGGGTGTTATAGAAGAAATCTTTCGTAGAACAACCCCTTTCCGCAATGCGATTACAGTGGGTGTTTGTCACGTGACTATTTGTTTACTCGCAAAACAAGATGGCTGCGAAACCGTGTTTGTGTGTATTGCCATTTGCGATGATGACGTCAAAAAGATTTTGGTTATTGTTCGTAACAAAAGGCGAATTGGTATTACATAGAGCACAAAAATACACATTTATTTTTATTCTGCTGTTAAATTTCGTTTCTTTCATTTATCTGTACAAATATCTTCATTTGCAACTGTGAATATTGGGGGGGCCCAAGTATACTCTGGCCCCCCCCCAGTCTGGATATTGGGGGGGGGCCGGGCCCCCCTGGCCCCCCCTGCTCCTACGCCTATGAATAGTTCATTAAAACAAAAAAGGTACAACCTCAACTTTTGAGATTTTGGTGTCCAAAGATAGGAACATTTTTTGAAAATGACCCATATCTTGCTAAAATGATGTCACTGTTTTATCACGTTTAGTATATGTTGAAAACAGGTGAATACATGCATGTGTTAAATTTCAAGAGTATTAAACAATGTTACACAGAGATATAACAAAATTCTACGAACTTTCCGAACAGCCCTCGCATAAGGTGTCATTAGTGTACTCTCTTAAAAGAAAAGGCGACATCACTACATCAAGTGTCATGTGAAGACATTATAATCACCAATTTTAATGTGAAATGACATTAACCAAGTATTCAGACATAATGTAAAATAGTTTCTTCACGCAATGACCGACATTTTGAGATGGATTCAAATCGGCCAGCAAACATCGCCGAATTGATGTTACAATTAACGACGACTGTTCACCTCTTCAAATATCTAAAAATGTGTGTCCCCATATATATTTTATTACACAACTAACAATAGAACTGTGTGTGTTTCTCAACTTAAAGTTCCCGGACGTCAAACGATTATGTTTTTGGAACTCAACAATCTGAAGAAATACACGATTAGATTAAGTTGATATTTAAGCAGAGAACCCATTGAAATATTTGATGAATTTGGGCATTTTTCATTTTCTACAAATCCGATGACAAGACGACAGACGACGCATATAGGTTAAGCTATAAATAACCGGCCACGTGATACTCAGAATACACATTGAAAACTAACATACACTTACATCGAACTAGCCAGAATAACGAACTTACAAAGAAAGAACAGAAGGATTTTTAAGGGCTTGATAATTACAATTCAAAGTTTGGTGTGCATCGTCACGTGACAGCCTACATTTCGTAACTAATTACCATATATCGGATGTATCATCCAGTGGGTGATACTGTGGGGTTTTCCGTCATTATTTACCATTATAAAGCGATTTCAGTGACTTTATTGCTATGAATATTTATTTGACGCATAGCTGAAAACTATACGCCAATTTCACTTTTTATTTATATATTTTTACTGTATAACTTCCGGGAGAGGTACTCTTATGTTAATCAGTCTGTACAGCTAGTCAGTCAACTTAACGCTCATCTTAGACAATGGTTCTTATTAAAATGTTTTGAAAAAAAAAAGCGTTTCAGAATGCTTCATAGAACATTGTATCAAATCGGCCTTTAAGATACGTGTCCTTCTTGTGTGTGGGCATTGCGTCAAGCCAAGGGCTCGAAATACATCAAACTTTAAGCTAAAGTATACTCTGATTCAACTCTAGCATTTAGTTGCGCCAATCTCATAAGCCTTTTTTTATTGACGAACGTGATGTAATTTGTGCTATGAATGTTCTTGTTCAATACATAAGGAACCATAAATAAGTGTCTCACCTGTATATCAGTATTAACGTTTCGTCAGACCCGCATAGTGTTTAATAGATTCATCCGCCAACAAAGTAGAACGATTTCCCTTCAACTAACACATGATTAACATCTAACTTATTAGTCGAGTTATATTAACATAATCGTTGACTTATTGGATTCCGAAACCTAAATAACTGCGTGTTATCATATCTGTTCAGAGTAAATATACATTGCATTCGGAACACCTCGGCCATTTCTTAAAATAACCTCGGAGGTAATGGGGCCGTTTTTGAAAATAGGTCAGCAACGAAGGGCATGTCCGTTTGCAATCGGAACTACTCGGGTATTTCCGTGAGCTGTGAAATTGTTTTCATTTGATAACACCCGATGTGTTCAGATTGGTCCGTTTCCAATCGTATCTACTCTGAAATCCCCGGCTTGGCACAAGCCGGGGATTGCCGAAAAGAGCCGATTAACAAAATATGAAACAAAGAGATGTTGATATGATCATATTTAATGAAAAGGGTAGAAAAATCATTAAATTGTGATATATAACCAATGTGTGTGTATTCAAATACATATTAAGTGCATGTGTGCTTTTTGCGTTATCCGCCGGAAATAAGTCGAATTACCCCAGGATTTCTGGTGTATTCATGTACTGCCTACGAGGTATGTCTACCGACTTGTTACGGGGATTGCCGAAAAGATACGATTGTATACATTGATATTACGGTTATCGCCTCGTTATCAAACGTCCGTTTCCCTTTTGAATCAATCTGTGTCCCTCTTCTCGATGTGCGGCTAGTGTATTTGCACTAAGTTTGTTTCAATAAATCTAACTTTGATTGCGAATGCGGCCCGACTATAACCCAATGTTATAAAAGGCAAGTTGTCATGAAATTCGCAATCTGCAAGGTTTTCATGGATCATCACACGTATCATAGCTTCAGTTTCTTCCAGCTTGAATAAAATGTCATGTTAAAAGGACAAACGTATTAGTTTGAGCCTCAATCATAATTTAGAATTTGAAAATAACATTTCATCATTCAATAGCAGCTTCTGTTTCCTCCCTCCCTCCCTCCCTCCCTCCCTCCCTCCCTCCCTCCCTCCCTCCCTCCCTCCCTCCCTCCCTCCCTCCCTCCCTCCCTCCCTCCCTCCTCCCTCCCTCCCCTCCCTCCCTCCTCCCTCCCTCCCTCCCTCCCTCCTCCCTCCCTCCCTCCCTCCCTCCCTCCCTCCCTCCCTCCCTCCCTCCCTCCCTCCCTCCCTCTCCTCCCTCCCTCCCTCCCTCCCTCCCTCCTCCCTCCTCCCTCCCTCCCTCCCTCCCTCCCTCCCTCCCTCCTCCCTCCCTCCCTCCCTCCTCCCTCCCTCCCTCCTCCCTCCCTCCCCTCCCTCCCTCCTCCCTCCCTCCTCCCTCCCTCCCCTCCCTCCCTCCTGCCTCCCTCCCTCCCTCCCTCCCTCCCTCCCTCGGACCTACACTAGCGCATTGGGTAAAGTGTTCTCCAAAATCGTTCAAAACTTAGCCCGTATTCCCTCTATTATCACGGGTTCGAATCCCATCCGGTAACAAGTAAACGCTAGTAGTTTTTTCCTCGTTTTTCTTTACTTTAAGTACAGTACACTTTAAAGCAAATGACGTTATTTTTTTATCACATCGTTTCCATTGATACGCATTCTTACTTTAGAAAGCACATACTACCGTTTCGTTTCCTAAACTAAGCAAGAACTTCACCAAAAGATGAACAAACTGTCACCGGTTCAAAACATGAACATGTGCTTTGTTTGCATGTGGTTAACATTAGTTCAATATGCAGACATTTGAATGATTGGAATTATTCTCGAGACAGATCGAGACAAAAATAGAAAGGAAGAGATGGCTAGAGTAATATAAATTAATAAAACTTCTTATATAATATCGTCAAAATCGTTGATCGAATGGAAAATATTGTCTTTTTAAAGGGTCATATCCAGTTATAGGGGTCATTTACTAGATAAGTTGGGGGTCCAATGCATCTCTAAGAAAAGAATCAACTTAAACGTACGCGGAACATGAGTCCTACAAGCGAAATATCGTACTTTCAAACGCATGTCTATTTTTGTATGGTTCGAACCTAGCTCTTCTTTGTAGTAAGTGAGTCGGAAATCCAAGCCAGTGTTTGAATCTCTCTCAGCATGCTTGTCTCCCTGTTTCTATTTTCTTTTCTTCTTTAAAAGGACTATCTCACGTAAGTTTTGTGTGAGTAACAAATGTTAGATAGACGATTAAAACGATGATCATCACTAAATAAATAAATAGATAGATATTTGAGATCTACGTTTGAAGAGGCGGAATTTGTTGTTTTCAATGGTTAATTGTGAAACGAGCATAAGGGTAGTCAGTTCTTTGATAGAAAACCTGGTTTATAAAGAGTAATGGCGTGCTCTCAAAAGCACATTGCTTGGGTAAATAATAACTATAAATCCATTTATTCTCTGTGACACAGCAACTCGACCTGATTTCAATCATTTCAAAGGACGAAAAAATGACGACGTTTACAAAACTAAACCGTTTAACCCTTTACCAAACGCCAGATTTTCGACTGTCCGAAATTGAAAGAATTAGCAGACGACTTTATAAAACGTGACGAAATTGAAAGTTTTCTTCTGAAAGGATAGGAAACATTGTGGGAAAAAGAAAAATCGCTCGTTACGAGCAATTTCTTCTTTTTTCCACAACGTTTTCCAGAGTCACCTGCAACAAAGTTGTTATATGTCATTATTGTTTGGTAATGGGTTATTCCGTAAACTGTAGAATAATTGTAACATAAAAATATTAAACTACCAGGCTGTGAGATAGTTCTTGTTACGGTTGTTTATAAATGCCTACAACTTGGGCTATGAAAAAAATGTATACCAAAATAGGGACAACTTTCTACTGCATTCAGATGTGTGGTCTTTGTGAATGATTGTGGATAGAAATATTTTTTGTCAAAAGGATTATCTTTCAGTTTATTTATATAACACGGATGATATGAGATGCAATTGTATTGTGGATGGAATATCCGCGTCTCGGTATCCACAAGGATCAGGGATAAATCAGGGATAAATTTGTTTTTCTTTCATGTTCACATACCAACTCATTAATCAACCCATTCATTCAACCATATATACATTCAACTTTTTCTCATTCACTTTACTGCTCACATGGTCAGTCAGTCAGTCATTGGACTCGCCTATCGATTGTCATAGTCCCATGTCTTTGTATAATTTGTTGTTTATGATAAATTGTAATCCACGACATGTACACCTTTATCAAACGCATGTGTTGTCGATATTGCTCTGCATTGTGTGATTTAGTTCAATATACAAGTGCCTGTATTGTGTCAAAATTTTTTCTACGCCAAAATGTCTCGGTAAAGGAGAGCGAAACAGAAGAAACAAAAAGGTAATATTACTCACCAAAGACAGATGTTTTTTTTAACCTGTCGCCCAGTTATTCCATTCATAAATTTGGACAGTCTTTATACACACCACAATATATCATTTACTATACGCACCATTAGCATGCTTTTTCTACCGGTCCACTGACTAGACAGACGTCGGGGCGAAATGTGGATGGCTCCCACTGCCTTAAAAGAATGATATATGAACCATACTATTAACGTCAATACTTATGTCGTTTAAATTTTAGTAGGAATAACTATTTTGTAAGAGAAAAAAGATTGAAACGTCAACCGCGTCAACCCCTTGATAACCCCCTCCAGAAAAATCTGTTCGTGACAACCTAAGTCACTGATAAGCATGTGTGATAATGTTTATTCGATATCCAAGACGATCTAATCCACTTTGTATCTTTTTCGAGTTTTTGTAGGTTTTATCTTTGTCAGCGAGAGGTATCTTCGATATTTATTCAACTATTCATCTCTTTTTTTAAATACTCCGTTTTCAACTTTTTGTTTTAGTTTTAACAGATCGACATTTCACATATTTATGATTCCAAAATCCAATAAAGCGTGATAATAGTTGATAATCCAGTTATATCGTGGCGTGAAAACTTTAAACATATATGATTCTTAGACATGTTGGTTTAGCTTGAATGAAGACTGTTCGTATAATTCATCTTAATAACAGTATGCTGACCTATGACGTATGCTTGAGGTGTTATGTCGATTTTCAGACTTTCTACATATGCATCGTGCATTTAAAATAACCCTAGACGGATATATTGTTGTCTATTAATGCACCCGACTACACATGGTCCAGTTGTAATACACTAAGATTTACTGAAAAAAGATTGACCGTCTTACCAAAATGTTCAACCTCACCATACTGTAGCTGGGGCCGAAGTATAGCACATGAAGCGTGCATACCAACGTTCACTTTGAACAAGTGTTTGTGTTGTTGTAAAACCATGCACCATAACCACAGTTACTGCAATACGTGGAATAGGATTAAAAGGAGATTTGTCTACGCTATTGTTCTTATTCTGTATCCATTTATTTTCATACCACTAAAACGTGGTGTTAAGGCTCATTCTCTCTTCTTTAAATTCTATAAAGTTAATATTGATAAATTTATCTACGTTATAAGATTGAACACTAAATTAGGAGTGGGTTTCTTGTTTGTGAAATGGGTCGACCCAATTCCGTTACTAAGTAGACCTATTTGGGCATGGCATGGTCTTTTGTAAACATCCTTTGCAAAGTCGGTTAAATAACCATGGACTATTCTGCATTGTGAAAAAAATATGTTTTTGACAAATCGATTAATCTTTTATCCTTTTTATTCACCAGGATTTGAATGCACAATAAGTAGCAACAGATACAAACATCACATTGACAAGTTATCAATTATATTTGTATTTTCCTTTGTTGAAAGTATAATGACTAAGAAAAATTGAAAAAAAATAAGATAAAAATAAAATGGTTGAATATGTGCCTTATGAGATTTTTAAAACTCGTGCTTACTTTTAAAAATCCGCATACCCGTTTATTTCGTCATTTTACCTTATCTCCGTCTTATCAGGACAGGTATTACAACATTGCAGCTGTTGGTACATATATAGTTGGAATGATGCGTGCCTATTCTTACCGCGGCATCTGATATCAAATGTTATGTGTGATTTAAAAATCGGTTAAAGTCCGCTTTGTTTGTAAAAACAATGTATTCCATCAATGATTTAAACAGCAGACCTAGGTAGGCGAATTATGTGATAACTTACCGTTTTTTACAATGAATCGGGTACTTGCACCATTTTCAATCAAAGCTTTATGAAGTCAATTTGTTTTATCCATAACTACAAAGGTTGCAGATAACATGAATTTAGATAAAAAAGCACAACCCATAACAAGCCTGTAAGCAGCAACTAATTGATTTTAATCAATATGGTATTTCCCTTTAAACCAGAAAGTAGCACGCACACAGAAAACAGCAAGTTACGTACGTAACTTACGTTCATTATGGGTAAGGTATTCGTTTACGAATAAAGGAATTTTTTTATCTACTCGCACATTCTTTTCCGGCGCATTGAAATTGAATGACAAATACTTAGCGAGGTAGATCTTTATAAAAAGGGTCTTCCATAAACATTCAACAAAAGTTTGGTGCAGAAAGTCGAGGTCTCGTGTCAGCCTGTATACTTTAATAGCGTTAGACTTCACAGTGTCGTATGAGACTTATAAACAGTGCATGTCCCGATCATTACCTTAATATCAACGAGAGTGAAACGTTTGGTGCAAGATCAGTCAATACAGGCGTTACTGGTTCATCCGGTACCATCTATGACCTGTATTCATGGAGGTAGGCTATATGACACGGCTTCTTTCTGCGCATAAATAACTATCAATACTCGAAAACCGGGTCGTGCAGACATGATACGTTAAATTAACTACTCAATAGGTTTAATATGTTTTGCAGGTTCAGTTAATCCATGCGTCACAGGTTTGTTCGTTCCTGTCATGTGTCAGATACCTGGAAGTATAACATGTTACGGTCATGATAAGCACATTTATAAAAGTCACAGCTCGACACGTGAGAACAACATGTCCATCTGAATAACCTGTCCGATCAGACGTCTGTGTGGTACATCGGCTGTGATCCGGATTAAACCTTGCAGTAGGCGACCAATTTGTTTTACAAGATACTAATTGATCTAAAAGAGTTATGAGAAGGGTCAACATTAAGACGAAGTGTAGATGACAAATGTAAAGTATGAGAATGAATTATTTCGAGCTAATATAATACAGAACGCATCATTGAAATGGTAGAAAACAGATGTTTGTTTATAGGCGGGTTAACGCTGTGTCAATCGTATCTACGTTTCCTGGATTTCACCAGAACGTCGTGTCAAAAATCTTTCCAAGTAATTCACCAACCATAGGCCCGGGCTCTGAAGTGTCTTGTGAAATGACACTTTAAGAAAGTCTAAGCTTTTTTTAGGCTCGAACCATTGAATGCTGGATAACAAGACAATCATCTCAACCATATGCGCAAAAAGAACCTCCTTTACAACACAAAGCAATTATTCTCCTACATAGTCCCTTGGGTAAAAGTCATGCCATAACGGAAATTCCATTTCAAAGTAAAGAAACGATGATATCGACATAGGAAATATGATAGAACCATTGTTGAAAACGACGTAAAACCATACAATCAAAGTCTACCACATAACCTTTTGTTTGCAGATTAGATATGAGAACGGAAATGGAGACGATCGAACCCACATCGGTGTCCTTTACAAGTTTACATGATCATTATGTACGACAGAGAAAGTTAGAACAAAGAAGGTGAATGTGGCTTAAAACATGACATTAAGCTGTTGATTGTATTTGTTAGTTTTTTTGTATAAGACATTCAATCCTCCACAATGTCATTAAATGGCAAAGACGAAATGGGGAAAATCTTAATGAAACGGGTCTTTCCTAAACCTTCATTAAATTATTGGTGCGGAAGGACGAGCTATTTTGTCAGCCTGCATAGTTTAATGTAGTTGGTTTAATTTGCTTCACAGTACAATAGATGTCTAATTAGCAACGAATGTCTCGTTACATTAATCACAAAGTGGGTTAACCGCGAAGTGCAGGATCAGTCAACACAGACGTCTTTTGACGATCCCGTACTAAGTTTACAGGAGATACCTTGTGCTAGACCTACTAACATGGCACTGCTATATACACGCAGAGAACGTTTATGTATCGATTCATGTGACAAAACTGGATAGTCGTAAACACGTCCATTGCCAAGATTAAGTTTTATTGAACGTTTAAATCTAGTTTAGACCTTAAACTCAAGGACATTTACATTAGATAACAAGGATTTCAGAGACAAACCAGAATTGAAATCAAGTGTAAATGATTAAAATTATGATAAAGATAATTCAAAGTCGATAATCCAAGCTGATGAGACAAAGTCACAGATTCGCCTGTGTGAAGTCCAAACAAGTAGAATACACTGCTTTTGTTGCCATGGAACTGGTTTTCCAGTTAAAATAGGATCAACTTTACTAAAACAGCATTTTTTGTTTACTCAAAACGTCGAATTGACATTGTAGGTGTTTTAGTTTTAACCATAGGACGTTCGAACGCTCAGTTTGATCATACAGTCTAGATAACCATTTATTAACATTCGACCTAATAATATATCTAACAATAATCGGCGACTACACTTTAACGTTAAACCAAATACCGAAACAATTATAATCACTTTTTTATATGGGTTTTACATCACATCAACATTATTTCATTTATGTAGCGATGCCCGACTCTTAATGATGGAGGAATACCCCATACTCAACTGCCCATAAGGGCTGGACAATGTGGGTAGAACCATCGTAAGTCAGTCGGGAGATTGCCTCTCATGAAAATCAGGATTTGAACCCACGCGGAGAGGGGCGATGTGATTTCAAGTACTGTACTCTAACCACTAGGCCAAGGAGGCCCCTAAATATAATCACTACAAAGGGGTTAATCTAAATATCTAGTTATTAGCGTGATTACCCAACCTCACGCAACCAGGAATTAACAAAAGGTTGAAACAATCTCCTTCGTGTCTAGAGTATAGATATCCTCAGATTTCTGATTTGTCGTTGTGAAAACAAACATTGCTATCAATAATTGGTCGATGTTATTTGTACATATAGAACTAGTCACAAAGTGAATATTGCGACTTTTTTATATAGTACAGATTTGACAGAGACAACGTCATACTTTTTTTTATTTAATAACGATTAACACTTCACTTTGATCTTATCTAGCTATATAATGATAAATTAGACCGATTTTCGGACGTGACGAAATGTTAGGAAACCCCTTATGTATTGGTAGGTTTATTAAGCGTGACGCTGAATTATATAAAAAGTTCACAATTAGTTTTGATACGGTATAAGTTGTATCATTTCCACTAGAACACCGACTTATCACGACCTTGGTTATTACATGCACGTACTATGGTCGGTTTATTATTATATTGGTGGTGTGTGTATTAGTTGCACCAACTTTGATACAAGTCTTCATTTATCTAGAAACCTAGGTATTTTACTGGGATACGTTAATTTTCCGGTATTTATTTACTAATAGAGCTATTCATATATCCATTGATATTGTAAGATATTTTAATTCCCTAGTTCTTGCAACACATATATCATTATTTATATGCATTGTTAAAGTGATATGAGTTGTTGGTTATGATTCAATATGTGAGTGGAACAAATAAGTATATATAAATATGTTCTGAAACTTGAAAATTACACAAACTCAAGAAAGTTAGCGTAACGTACGCTTATCGAGATCGAACATTCCCTCTACCTTTTGAGGGCTAGTTTTATCTCCTCGTACATGATACATAATCCTCCTTAATGTCATTGAATGATAAAGACAGAGTAGGGAATATCTTTACAAAACGGGGCTTCCCTAAACCTTTATGAAGTGTTTGGGTCGGAATGTCGAGGTCTAGTGTCAGCGTGTATACGTTGATTGTGTTGGTCTCATCAAATGTAATAGACATACTATGTTAATAAACAGCGATCGTCTCATCGCGGATAAAACCTGTTATACAGGATCAGTCTATACAGGCGCTATTGGTTTACCCGGTACCACCTTTAGGCAAGATACTTGGATGTAGATTTTTTAACATGACGTTTTGCACAAAGATAACATTTAGGGCTCGACACATAAGAAAACCCGGACGACCTAAATAACGTTCTGGACCAGATAAGTTTGGTGTATTGACTGTGATTTGGATAAGACCAATGAGTCAGTGACAGATATGTCTTACATCAAACATAAATATGTTTAGGATTTTTGGGAAGTCAAAGTTTGAATTATGAATAGAGTGCTCATTATTAAGTATGAATAGGCAATTATGTAACAACCCGTTATGTAATAAAGTTGCACTATGTAATAATTATTACAAAACGGGTTGAAGTTTATTACATTTTGCGTTTTTCGATGCGAACCCACTATGTAATGAAGTTGCATAATGTAATAATTATTACAAAACGGGTTGAGGCGTATTACACTTTGCGTTTTTCGATGCCAACCCGTTATGTAATAAAGTTGCAATATGTAATAATTATTACGAAACGGGTTGATTTTTTTTTCAGTGATTTTTCTTTACAAACCCGATATGTAGTAGTATTCATAATGGTAACATGGTGATATTTTCACACTAAAGGTAGCCTCTTCCGAGCTAAAACAGGCTTATTTATAAGCAAAAACCAAACGTTCTTAAAATCTTTGTTTGAGCAATTTTCAAGCAAGGAAACCGTTCCAAATGACTAAACGTACCGCAAACAGTCAATCCAAGTATCTAAAAAGCCGAAATGGGCTTATCAGCAAATTACAAAAAATATTTTAAATGTCTGTTTTAGCGTTTTGATGCTAAAAATAGCATCGCATGTGGCAACAAGTACCGACAAAAAGGCCAACAGAGATGCTTGAAAGCCAATATAGGCATATCAGCGATTTGTAAAAATATCAGAAAACTTGATTGTTCCCCAATTTTCAAACGAGGATACTGTTCCAAATGACTCAATGTACGTAAAGCACGTGACTAAGAATGCCAAAATGGGCTTATAAGCATATTACAAAAATGAATTTGTATGTTTGTTTTGAGCTAATATGGTAAGAAAAACATCGCAAATGGCAGCACGCATGAAAAAAGAGTTCTATTCTCGCAGTAAAGCTGTTTTAAGTAAAGTTGCATTAGGTAATAATTATTACAATACGGGTTGAGGTTTATTACATTTTGCTTTTTTCGATGCGAACCCGTTATGTAATAAAGTTGCAATATGTAATAAAATAAACAAAAAGGATTGATATTCTTCAAAGTGAATTTTTAGATGCAAACCACTTATGTTCTAAAATTCATAATGGTTACGTGGTGACATTTTCACATAAAAGGTAACCTCTTCCAAGCCAAAAAGGCTCATAGGTAGAACTTTGTTTGAGCAATTTTCAAGCTAGGATACCGTTCCAAATGACTCAATGTACCGACAAAAAGTTAAACCAAGTAACTAAGAAAGCCGAAGCGAACGCATCAGCAAATTACAAAGGCGATTGTATATATCTGTTAGATACACTTATATAGTGAGAAAGACTTCGCAAATGGTAGCGCAGCAAAGTGCAATTCTTGAAGAGAAGCTGTTTTCTTTAAACGTTGAACTATGTAACAATTGTAACAAAATGGGTCGTGTTTTATTACATTTTGCATTTTTAGATGCCAACCCATTATGTAACAAGAATCTATAACGGTCAAATACCGATGTGTTTACACACAAAGGATAATCTCTTCCAGGTCAAAAGAGGCAATATTTAGTTTAAAAATGGCTCAGCTTTGAACAAGCCTTACAAAATAGACACAAACCATTGTTTGGTGACCAAAACGGTCCTTTTATCAATATGAAAAATGATTTTACTTATCACTTTTTAGCTTGACTACTCGAAAAATAAGGAGAGCTATACTTGTCACCCGGGCGTTGGCGTCACACCTTAGTGGTTAACAGCAAGTATGTAAATTACGAGTTACTGTATGGAATGGGTTGATACTTTACAGTTGTGTTCATAGTCATAATCTAAGGTCCAAATTTCATATATTTTGTATTGAATTGAAGCAAATTATGCGGCCTTTTGTACCTTGGGTCATTTTTTTCACATGCGTTCGTAACTAATAAAACCACGGTATGGAATGGACTGACACTTCACACATTTGTTTGTAAAGAAATGGAAAACGGTCTTTAGTTTAGTGACAAGGACTTTCAATACCAATGTTTTTACTTTTGTTACTCCAAACACAGCTCTGAGAAAGCGCCTTTAAGTGTCTATAGAAAAGTGTTAATTCATTGGTCAAGATTATTACTCTCTTACTCTAAGTTAAGACGTTGTTTACAAAATAAACCCGCCCTTAGATATCTGCGATTTTAATGTTCTAGATCCCCTTTGTATAGTTACGAGCAGGGCTGGGAAGCTGTCAATAGTCTAGTTCTATGTTACTTCAGAAATCTTTGTTGTTATTTTTAGAAGACGATTTTAGAAGACGATTTATTTAAAAAGAAAAATCTCCATCTCTGAGAGAGTCCCTTTAAATATTGAACTTAATGTCTATAGTTAAGATTTTGTTTGTCTTCTTTCTTCTTTTTTTCATCCTAGTTCAAACAATAAGACTCATCTCTTAGTACTATTAGTACTTTGATTGTAACAACAAGGTTTGAGGTTTCATCACATTGTGTGTTTTTCAATGTTAATCCGTTTTTAGCTCAACTATTCGGATATAGTGAGAGCAATACTTCTCATTCGAACGTGGGAGTCGGCGTCACATCTTGGTTAAGTTTTTACGTGCAAGATTGCATCTCATTACCTACAGTACGATATGGGTTAATACTTCACAAATATCTTTAGTGTCATCATGTAGAGACCATGAAATAATCTATGGTAACTGACAAAGTTTCAAATCTCTTGATATTAATTTAAGCAAATTATGCGCGGCCTTTCGTGCTTAGAAAATCCTGGTTTAGTTTTTACGTGCAACTTTGTATCTTATGAACTACTGTTTGTAATGGGTTGATACATCACATTCGTGTTTGGTGTCGTTTTGTAAGGTCTTTGACCGAGTTTCATATGTCTTGTTTTGAATTTAAGCAAATGATGTCGTATTTTGTACTTGGTTAAAATTTTGCATGCATATTTTGTTACATGTTGCAACTTTATTGCTTTACTGGTTGGCATCGAAAAAGACAAAATGTAATAAAACTCAACCCGTTTTGTAATAATTATTACGTAGTGCAACGTTATTAGAAACAGCTTTACTTTGAGAATTTCATTTTGGTATGTGCTGCTATTTGTGAAGATTTCCCACCATAAAAGTGTTAAAACAGATAAATAAAATCGCCATTGTAATTTGCTGATAAGCCCTCGTCGGCTATCTTAGTTACTAGGTCTAATCTTTTTCGGTACATTGAGTCATTCGGAACGGCATCCTAGCTTGAACATCGCTCAACTAAAGTTTTCCGATGACTTCTGACCTTTGCTCATAAGCCTCTTGTGGCTTGAAAGCGGTTATCTTTTGTGTGAAAATGTCATCACGTAACCATTATGAATATTATAACAGAACGGGTTGGCATCTTAAAGTTCGCTTTGTAGAATATCAACCCTTTTCATACATTTTATTACATAATGCAACTTTATTACAAAACGGGTTGCTATCGAAAAACGCAAAATGTAATAAAATTCAACCCGTTTTGTAATAATTATTACATAGTACAACGTTATAAGAATACGGCTTTACTTAGAGAACTGCACTTTGAAATAAAACCATAGAGTTACCCCTTTTGAAGTCATCATTTAAGTTTGTCATCGGAAAATCTTCATACGACATTTGCTATGTTTGGTATGTTCATAGCATTGACCACTGTGCTAAACCTAACTATCATATTACTTGTACAGCCAATTGATCTTATTGCTTATACGCTAATATATGCAGTTCACCAAAGGTTCTCGCCATATTTTGGTCGTATTCAATCGGTTTTTGTGTTTCACTTACGTCAGAAAAAGAGATATTATAGTCCATTTCAATATCGCTGATAAGCTTTATCTTGCCGAAAATAACTTTATGTGTCTCGTTTCGAAAGGTTCTGCCATACATGTGTGCCATATCTGAAATATTTATCGCGAACAACCAAGTTTTCTGATATTTTTACATATTGCTGATATGCCTATGTTGGCTTTCAAGCATCTCTGTTGGCCTTTTTTCGGTACTTGTTGCCACTTGCGATGGGATTTTTAGCATCTAAACACTAAAACAGACATTTGAAATATTTTTTGTAATTTGCTGATAAGCCCATTTCGGCTTTTTAGATACTTGGCTTGACTGTTTCTGGTACGTTTAATCATTCGGAACGGTTTCCTTGCTTTAAAATTGCTCAAGCAAAGATTTTAAGAACGTTTGGTTTTTGCTTATAAGCCTGTTTTGGCTTGGAAGAGGCTACCTTTAGTGTGAAAATATCACCATGTTACCATTATGAATACTACTACATATCGGGTTTGTAAAGAAAAAATCACTTTTAAAAAAAAATCAACCCGTTTCGTAATAATTATTACATATTGCAACTTTATTACATAGTGGGTTCGCATCGAAAAACGGAAAATGTAATAAACTTCAACCCGTTTTTTAATAATTATTACATAGTGCAACTTTATTACATACTGGGTTGTTACACAATTATCCAAGCTAATGATAGATAGAAGGAAAGCATCAAAGCAAAGGTAAAAAAGGAATCTATCAAACTATTGGTAAGACGTCTTCATTGTCGAAGTAAAACAAGAATAAAAAAAGAAATGCGTTAAAATCCAATACATGTTTTAATGCAAAATTTACATCGAATATGGTGTGTGTAATTAAGGCGCAAGTGTATCTTTCAAACAACCCGAAATAAGACCACGTGATTGTCAGAGCTCTGCATAAAACGAATTTTCAATTGTTAAGATATGCATTCCTTTTCTTAAACCTATATTATTGATACTTGATGGTTTGTTTTATCGCAGTGGGGCTTAAGACGATACAACACTGTAGTTGGGGGCTATGCAAGTTTTAACCCGAAATGAGATCACGCGATTGTCAGAGCTCTGGATAAGGAAACTATGCCATAGTAAACACCTTTATTCCTTTTCTGAAACCTGTATTATTCGTATTAACAGGTTTGTTTTATCACATTTTGGCTAACGACGATTCAGCATTGTAGTAGGGGGTATGTAAGTTTTAAAATATATTTTAAAAGTGTTGTTAACACGAACCCTTATCTAGACCCCATATATCGGAGATAACTTTTATATGAGCCATGAGACAAGCTAACCCTTGTCTTAAACATAGTTTAAACGCACATTGTAGGACAGGCGCAAAAGTATTCCTTTGATTACCTATCAAAAAAAAGCTAATGGCAGATTACGTTGACAAAGTACTTAAGTTGGAATATTGGATCAGCGTGAGTATTGAAAGAATCATCGGTTTTACGTCGTCGAAACAAATCGAAGCAGAATGAGCCTAACGAGTATGTAATAAATGAAATGTCAAAACGGAAGTTGAGGTTTGTTGCAGTAACGATCACTATTTACGACAAAGGGACCTGGACACATCAGTCAGACGGCAGCTTTTGCGACACGTGGACATGCATACATAAGGTTATAATACGGGAGTAACATTTATGTTTCATGAAAGTGTTATTAAAAGAGACAGAAAATCGTGTTCCTGTTTATGAACAACATGCGTTTCTAGACGAAAGGACTCTATGGAAGACAAACGTTGTTGTTAATAAAGGAAAGATGTAATTTTAAAATGTCATACATTCTTTCAATAGGAAGGCTGAGAGAGAGATCGAGAGAGAGAGAGAGATCGAGAGAGAGAGAGAGAGAGAGAGAGAGAGAGAGAGAGAGAGAGAGAGAGAGAGGAGGAGAGAGAGAGAGAGAGAGAGAGAGAGAGAGAGAGAGAGAGAGAGAGAGAGAGAGAGAGAGAGAGAGAGAGAGAGAGAGAGAGAGAGAGAGAGAGAGGAGAGAGAGAGAGAGAGAGAGAGAGAGAGAGAGAGAGAGAGGAGAGAGAGAGAGAGAGAGAGAGAGAGAGAGAGAGAGAGAGAGAGAGAGAGAGAGAGAGAGAGAGAGAGAGAGAGAGAGAGAGAGAGAGAGAGAGAGAGAGAGAGAGAGAGAGAGGAGAGAGAGAGGGAAGAGAGAGAGAGAGAAAGAGAGAGAGAGGAGAGAGAGAGAGAGAGAGAGAGAGAGAGAGAGAGAGAGAGAGAGAGAGAGAGAGAGAGAGAGAGAGAGAGAGAGAGAGAGGAGAGAGAGAGAGAGAGAGAGAGAGAGAGAGAGAGAGAGAGGAGAGAGAGAGAGAGAGAGAGAGAGAGAGAGAGAGAGAGAGAGAGAGAGAGAGGAGAGAGAGAGAGAGAGAGAGAGAGAGAGAGAGAGAGAGAGAGAGAGAGAGAGAGAGAGAGAGAGAGAGAGAGAGAGAGAGAGAGAGAGAGAGAGAGAGAGAGAGAGAGAGAGAGAGAGAGAGAGAGAGAGAGAGAGAGAGAGAGAGAGAGAGAGAGAGAGAGAGAGAGAGAGAGAGAGAGAGGAGAGAGAGAGAGAGAGAGAGAGAGAGAGAGAGAGAGAGAGAGAGAGAGAGAGAGAGAGAGAGAGAGAGATAACGAGAGAGAGAGAGAGAGAGAGAGAGAGAGAGAGAGAGAGAGAGAGAGAGAGAGAGAGAGAGAGAGAGAGAGAGAGAGAGAGAGAGAGAGAGAGAGAGAGAGCCTTTCTTTAATGGCCGGAGAAGAGATTTGTCATAATGAGCAGTTTCTGTTTTCGTCACAATGTTTCTACTATACATCCTTGGGAAAAAACTGTTTTTGTCATAGTTTGTTATGGTGGTCTGCTTGTGTTTACAGTTTTCCATTCGGACACATCTCAAGCTTCTATTAGCTTCGTGCTGATGGATAGTTGTTGGAGGTCTCATCAATAAAAGTTCACAATTCCATTATGGCTTATTTCAACACGGTTGTAGCAGGCGGCTTTGGGGAGCATTGTGCCCACAGGAGAAAGTGCTAGTGATGAGCTATTTCTGTTTTTGACACAATGTTTTCTGTTAGTCTAAAGCCTGCAATACTATTAATGTGGTGAATGTACTTGACAATCTTGGACCACTCCGAAAGTTGGTATGGGGTGAAAGGTTAAATCCAAGTATTAATACATTGAGACTTCCTGCTGCCTTTGGGTAGAGAGAAAGAGGCGACTATTTAATAATTCTTTAGTTCATGTTATAAGAAAGAAGCAACAACATTACCTTTTACTATATTTATGCAAATACGCTTCCTCAATCCATATATACAGTAACAACCTGCTGACCTTTTAAGAACATCACAAAAGTTGAGTATTTGATCACATGTGTTTTCATTCCTGTAGGGTTTGCCATACTAGGAATATATTGGAAAATTCAGGATAGGAGCACCCACACCACTCAACCTGCAATAAGCTTTATCCTCACCATCCTTTAATCTTTGCCCTTGCCCTAAGCTGCCGTCACATCCTGCTTGCGACCTCCTCTGTTGCTGTCACTTTTAAGTGACCATTAGCCTTCCATTGCTGCCGTCACCTGCCAACGGTGAACATAATTGCTGCCGTCACCTGCAAACGGTGAACTTAATTGCTGCCGTCACCTGCTAACGGTGAACTTAATTGCCGCCGTCATCTGCCAATAATGACAAAATTTGTTTGCTGCCTAACTTAAGAAGCCAAAAATACACGGGAAAACCAAGTGTTTTGACACTGCTCCGGGCTTATCGCTGGTCCCTAATTTACATTATAATAAATTTTGAAAATAGTAAATTGGATTGTTGATAATTGAATTTGTTACTTTCCCTACCCAGGATAATGTCATGGTCAACGGAAAGAACTATGATAAAATATTTTTGCATATATCTCTTTGCTGGTCAGTATCTGAGCGCCCCATCCAGAAGTTTCCGCAACATGAATCTCAATGTTCCATTGAGATTTCACCCAAAATTCTGTCTTTTTATATATACATGTTTTGATATGTTACTCTTGCTGCACATAGTATAGCACACTCTTATCATCAATAAATGAAACCATTGCTTCCTGTAAGATTAATAAATACATCTTTTCACCAACTAAGGACAGGTGCACCCCACCTGGACTGAAGAAAACATGAGACATGCCTATTTATGTTTGTGGCGATAAAGTTCCCCCTGCCAGATAAACAAACTGCTTGTCGGCCCTATCTATTAACCTCACTTCCTCTTTAGGTCTAGCGGCTTTGCCGGTTCGCCACCAGGCCCCTTTCATTGAAGACAGGAAATGATGTCGAACCAGACAAAGTGTGTATTTGGTAGGATATCTGCCATTAATTGTATATCAGTCATGTTTTTGGATTTCATATTGGCTTGCTCACATTGCATACTATTGTTACCTCCCAGGTGGATAATTACAAATTCTAGGGTTGTACCTCCTAACATTCTGAGCTGTAAAAACAGGTCACAGGCCTTGCCAATTCATGCCAGACTAACTTTGCCACATCACATGATACCCCCTACTTTCCAGTCCAAGATGAGACACAACTGACTGAGCTGCCTGCTGTGCTCTCTTAACAAGGGAATCCCCAAAGAACCAGATTTCTGTATCATGCTTTAGTTTTTATAATGTATTCATAGTATGTCACTGATTTCCATTACTCAAATATTTTCCGCTGGAATGCCTTCCAATGCTAGTTGAGATGCCCTTCCAATCCGCAAACTATGTGTTTCAAAATTGCCAGACGAGACACCAAAGAAAATTACTAGGCCACGGAGGCCCCTGCATAATATTCATTTACATCAATGCGCTCAATACATCGATCCTCGAATCCAAGTTTATTTGGGTTGACTTATATTTTACGCCCTTTTAATCATATTTCAGTTATATCAATGTGCTCATTGCACCAATCTATTTATCCTGGGTGATTAGATTTTGGAATTTATGCCCCTTTCAACAGTATTTCACTTATATCACGGCGGTCAATTTTTAGATTTCTGGCTTTACCCCTACAGTGTTACACAGCATTCTATCTAAGCCAAACAATGTTTCCCACATACAAAATGTCCAGTGGTGAGAGACGAATAAATGCTGTCACAATGACTCCCAATAAACATTGGATATAATTTTTTATATAGTCAGGATGAACTTGTGAACTTGCACCTAAAAGTCGGTATCGATACCAATAAGCTACGAAAGCTAGGCACCGATATCACAGTGTCTATTCTAAAAATCTAAAAGGGGGGAAATTTGCCCCTTACTTTAAAATAAGGGTTTTTTTTTTTTTAAAATTAGAAGGGCGATTATTCAATGCAATTGTTAAACTCATCACTCAAAGGTACTATTAACTACGAATCCTTTAGTATAAGTCTATATATACCATATGCCCCAAACCCAGTTTACAGTTAATGACTGTTAAATCACATCAATTATCATAATTATGTTAGTATCAAAAGATGTTTGCTGAGGGTTCAGGTAACTTATAGGAGTCCGTTATCTGCTTCCTCGACATGCTTGATGAAGGACGTATGCACTACGTAAACAAAGTGTTTTCTTTGAAGATTTACCTCCCTTAATAAATTTAGACGAAATTTATTTAACCGTAAATGTCTGCCAAAAGTTGGCCCCTTAAGTTTTTTCAACCGTATCGGAGAACTAACACTTTTTATTTCGAGCGTTCTGTCACAAATACGCTGAGCACATTTTAACAACTGAGCGAATGTTTAACAATCAAAATGTTTATTAGTCATATGTATACAGGATGCGCGATTGTCTCGCATGCATGTAGAAAATGAGCGCAATCTTTGAAAAAATAGTGTAACATGGTCTTTAATAGACACTGTATCACAGTTTTTCCCAACCAGTACTCAATTGTATACACTGCTTGTTTGCAGCAGATGACATTATAAACAAATTTGCCTTTTTGTCACGATGATTACATCTTTTTAGCTTAACCTTTATAACGGTTCGTCACAAGTATTTCAGTTACTTCAACAAAGACTGCTGCAGGTTTTTTTTTATTTTTTTTTATTTTTATTTATTATATAACTAAAAACAACGAAATGAATATTTCTCAGTAATATAAGGCTTAAAAAGTAATTCAACTAAATAATTCTCAAGTATTATGTATAATGGATTAACGTCCGTCCGTCTGTCAGTAGTCTGAGGATGCAATTACCAAAATGTAATTTCACACAAATATTCAATACAATAATGACCTCTTTCCTGTTAAATATTTTTTTGGATGGGGCACCCACGCCACTCGAATACTCCACTTTTGTGATGTTCTTAAAAGGTCAGCAGGTTGTTACTGTATATATGGATTGAGGAAGCGTATTTGCATAAATATAGTAAAAGGTAATGTTGTTGCTTTTTTCTTATGTCATGAAATAATACTGATTATGATTTAAGCCATAATCACATTTATTTTTGCATAAGATGTGTTGGAGGTCTTGTTTTTGTTTTTATAATGGGGATGAATATGGGCAGAGAGCAAATAAGCATGGGCTGAATCAATAGCAGGAAGGGTACCAGTTATCTTCCTCTTTATGTACATGTACTAGAGGAGCCAGCATGCTTGAGCGGTTCAGCCAGGTCAGAATTGGAAACTAGAGTATTATGTCAAACGTAAAGAATGAACTTGTAATATGCAATTTTGATATTAGGCATTGTAAAACCAAATACAAAATATAGTTAAAAAGACTTATTTATAACAATTGCAGAAAATACTCCTGCTTTACTGTTGAAATGCATTATACTCAGATTATTTCGAAAATCGAAATTGTTCCTCTAATACTTACGCTCAGTGACAGTATAGTTGTGTAAGTTAGTAAAGAAATACATTCATTTCCCTGATACTTAATAAAGAAATACATTTATTTTCCTATTGAAGCGAATTTTACACTATGACATTGTCATATGATGCTTTTAGAAGAGCTTAGACAATAAGGTTTGTTACAATTAGCGATAAAACGAACTCAGTCGATAATTGCCGAGGTTTATTTCGTAAGACGTCGTGGAACAATGAAATTATAGACATTCCTGATTTTGAGTATTCGCATAATTGTTTTGTTGGATAAGTGACAGTACCTTTGTGTGTATCACTGACTTTTCTAACCAGGTGACGAATACAGTTAAACTGTGTGGTACACACTTTGTAAAGTTAGCAACTTGAAACATCGATCATAAGCAGGCAATGTAATGTCATGACAGTTTGTTATCACGCTATAAATCAACATGTTGTTTCGTAATTTATTCCTGATATTACCCAGTTTTACAGTCATTTGAGCGCTATCATTCTTTAAACGTCTTGCGAAATTTAAAACCTTTGTTTTCGGTACTCAAATATTCGCCACATTTACAAGAAATCAAGGAAAACATTAGCAATTAAATGTCACTCTTTAAAAAGAATGTGTAAAACATGTACATGTACTCTACATCTGCCTTTATCTGTACCTCCGTTATCAATCATTGTACACTTCATACTGTTCTTATTCTTAGCTCAGATGGCCAAGTTTGAAACAATCGGATGCAAAGCGTTTGGTGAACAATACAAATGCAGGATGATTGCAAATTGTGACAATAAAACTTCACTATGAGAATATTAGTTACAATAACACATTAGCATTACAGAGCGCCTTGTTAATCATAACATTTTTAATTAGATTTATTGATTGCTGAGAGGTTTCATAAGGTAACCATTGTATACGTTTGTTTTTACATTTTAGTTAGAAACGACAAATGATATAATGGTAATAACGGGTGAATGAAACTATTTGTGAACAACTAGATATTACCAAAACATAATTAGTTGGTAACAAAGGCTGAACTAAAGTATGTGTGGACAACTAGATTTTTGTGAATTATAACGTCCTCCCCGATATGACTTCGCGACTGATCCAATATCACACGTGACGACACCTCATTTCTTTATCGTTTGGTCCTTGTTTTAAACACAACGCTAGCTATCATGTACTCTGTTCTTGCATGTACCCATCCTTACCATATAACTTGACGATCGTTACGTTTTATATATTATAGTGTGTTATTCAACGACCATGGAAGTCTCTGGAAGAGGAAAAGAGCAGGACGGTCACACTACAGGTATTCTATGCGATCCATGTAAAGGAGAGAATGAAGAGGAAAACGCCGTATTCTTCTGTACAGTGTGTAATGAGTTTCTCTGTGACGCTGATGGAAAGGCACATAGAAAAGCTGCTGTGTCAAAAGGCCACCTATTATTGGATCGAGATAGTATGCCAAGACAAACGATAGGATCGTATGGGGACAATATGTGTCAGCTACATAGTGGAGAGGTTCTGAAATGTTACTGTAAAAATCACAGTAAAAGCTGCTGTTTAATGTGTGTTACTAAGGAACATAGACAGTGCAACATAGAGTACATCGACGATATTTCAAAGGGATACGAACAGAGTAGTGAATACAAGTCTTTGATGAAAGATATGACCGATCTTACGCAGCGTCTTCATACAGTCAAGCAACAATCATTAAACAACAAAAGCAATGCACAGCGCCTTCACTCTGAGATCATTTCTGAAATCAGAAAAGTTAGGGTAGAAATTAACAGTATCTTAGATTCACTCGAAAGTGCCTCATTGGAAGAAACAATGGGGGTCTTAGATGTCGATACCAACGCAGCTGAGTCAACAACGACTCGTTGCGATTCTCTCATGGCCAAATTAAAAGAAATGACGTCGTCCATGGACAAACTTAGACAATACAAACAAGACAGACAGTTGGTGATGTATTCAAAAAATGCAGGGGCACAAGTCAAAGATATAGAAGATGAAGTTTCGAAACTACCAGACCCAGATATAAGTAAAGATTACAAGTTTATTCCGGACAAAGCGATACCACAGCTTCTCCAATCTTTGAAAAGTCTTGGACGTTTGGAAGTCACGGAAGAAAGGTCAAAATCCAAAGAAAACGATCAGAGAGCGACAATGGTTTCTGGTGCAGAAGTATCGATACCTGTCGTTAATCAGCCCGTTACAGCGAGCCATGTCCGTGATATCAATATCCGACACTCGACAGACACTGACACCCTAAGCTGTATTTCAAGAGGAGTCATGCTAGACCAGACTAAAATAGTTTTGGTTGATTATAACAACGTCAGCGTGAAGGTTGTTGACGTCATCAGTAACACCGTTACATCCTGTATAAAACTACCATTAGGACCATTGGATATAACACGTGTAGAGCAGGATCAGGTTGTAGTGAGTTGTGACTGGGGTGAATTGTTGTTTCTGAAGGTCGGTAAAACGTTGTCTATCGACAAAAATTTGTATCTCGGTGGTAACGTGCAGGGTATTGCTTATACAAACAACTCGTTACTAGTTGTGTTTGACTCTCCAGATCCATGTGTGAAAGTCATGAACATGAAGGGGAAAACGTTGAAAAGATTTAAAACTGACGATGCCGGAAATAACCTCTTTAAGCACCCAGACTATATTACTCTCAGTGAGGACCAGAACACGATATTCGTGTCGGATTGGGGCAATAACCGTGTAACAAGTCTACGTATGGATGGTACAGTACGAGGCGTATATACCGATGACAGCCTGAGAGATCCACGTGGTCTGGCTGTAGATAGAAATGACAATGTGTATGTGGCTGGGTGCATGTCTCACATTATTCACCAACTCTCTGCAGAGTGTAAACCCATCAAGGTACTTCTGGATAGCACGCATGGTATTGAATACCCATGTATGATGATATATTGTAACGAAGAACACAAACTCTATATTGGTTGTAACTTTCAGTCAGGGAAAGACTATGAGTTATCTGTTTTCCAGTTGAAATAAACAAAGACATACAATACAGATAGAAAACCGAACGTAATCTGTTTTATGGTATTTACTGGAGTTGGTTGAAAACGTCTGTTCCTAGAACATTTAGTTGTGTTAGGTATATATAAAGGAGATATGAGGACCATATAGTACCTTTTATATTGGAAATAAGCATGCTTGTCAGTGAAATCATGTTAAGATTTTTGAAAACTCTTATTGAACGCTTCCCTCATTTAAATGGTTTTTTTTTATCGACAATACCTCATATCTACAAGTGTTCAGTTTACCATATTGAAAACGAGCAATTTCTCCTTTTCCCATAATATTTTATGTCCTATCAGAAGATTATTTCTCAATTTCATCATATTTTGAAATGTCGTCTGCAAACTCTTTCATCTTTGGAGGGTCGGAAATTTGGTGTTTGGTAAAGGGTTAATGTATGAAACTTAATGTATACACAAGACAAATTAAATGTATAAAAAATAAGCTAGTATATTTATTCATGGGTCTGTTTCGCCAGGTTTCATGTCTATTTTCATTTGTATTAAAAAGTGTTGATTTGTTCGTTTTTGTAATATGGTTTTATATCGCGTCAACACTTGTTAAGTTATAATGCGATATCAGTCTCAAAATGATGCAGGAAGACTCACCTCTCAATTACCCATAATGGCTGATCAATCGGGTAGAACGATCGGCATTCCGTAAGTTAGTCGGGAGACTGTCTCTCATGATAATCCAAATATATTGTGATATGTAATATAATGATCCATGTTTCTTACTCATGAACGGATTGTTACTGTCTTGGTTACCTTTTTTATATTTCGTTGTCCTTTACTGGAAAATGTGTGAGTAATAAAGATGAAGAAAGAATTAAGACATAATTGAAGACGCTTGTTTATTAAACGGAATCGCCCCACTCTCAAGTAATATCGACAGCTCCACATGCATTTAACACCATTGTTCCTCTAGTGGATTACATTTTGTTGTAGACGTCAACAAACAATACAAATATGGGACTGTTAAATGGACAGGCGAGTCAAATTACTGACTAACGGACGGACCATATAAGCGATACACAGATGTAGCTATTCCCTTCATTAAGCAATTGCATCTTTGCTCATTCATGTTGTCTTTACAAAACATGTATTCCTGTTGACACAAATATTCATATGTTTTCTCTCTCTCTCTCTATCTTTTCTCCCTCCCTCCCTCCCTCCCTCCCTCCTCCCTCCCTCCTCCTCCCTCCCTCTCCTCTCCTCCTCCTCCCTCCCTCCTCCCTCCCTCCCTCCTCCTCCTCCCTCCTCTCCCTCCTCCTCCTCCTCCCTCCCTCCCTCCCTCCTCCCTCCCTCCTCCCTCCCTCCCTCCTCCCTCCCTCCTCTCCTCCCTCCCTCCCCTCCTCCCTCCCTTCTCCTCCTCCTCCTCCTCCTCCCTCCTCCTCTCCCTCCTTCCCTTCCCTCCCTCCCTCCCTCCCTCCCTCCCTCCCTAACTTAGCTCGATTATCACGGGTTCGAATCCCATCCGGTAACATGTAAACGCTAGTAGTTCTTTCCTTGTTTTTCTTTACTTTAAGTACAGTACACTTTAAAGCAAATGCCGTTATTTTTTT
The DNA here is from genome assembly GCA_947846245.1 of Cerastoderma edule. Classification (NCBI taxonomy): domain Eukaryota; kingdom Metazoa; phylum Mollusca; class Bivalvia; order Cardiida; family Cardiidae; genus Cerastoderma; species Cerastoderma edule. Next base: position 25,630,469 of record OX401417.1, read on the forward strand.
ATCACATCGTTTCCATTGATACGCATTCTTACTTTAGAAAGCACATACTACCGTTTCGTTTCCTAAACTAAGCAAGAACTTCACCAAAAGATGAACAAACTGTCACCGGTTCAAAACATGAATATGTGCTTTGTTTGCATGTGGTTAACATTAGTTCAATATGCAGACATTTAAATGATTGGCATTATTCTCGAGACAGATCGAGACAAAAATAGAAAGGAAGAGATGGCTAGAGTAATATGAATTAATAAAACTTCTTATATAATATCGTCAAGATCGTTGATCGAATGAAAAATATTGTCTTTTTAAGGGGTCATATCCAGTTATAGGGGTCATTTACTAGATAAGTTGCGGGTCCAATGCATCTCTAAGAAAAGAATCAACTTAAACGTACGCGGAACATGAGTCCTACAAGCGAAATATCGTACTTTCAAACGCATGTCTATTTTTGTATGGTTCGAACCTAGCTCTTCTTTGTAGTAAGTGAGTCGGAAATCCAAGCCAGTGTTTGAACCTCTCTCAGCATGCTTGTCTCCCTGTTTCTATTTTCTTTTGTTCTTTAAAAGGACTATTTCACGTAAGTTTTTGTGTGAGTAACAAATATTAGATAGACGATTAAAACGATGATCATCACTCAATAAATAAATAGATAGATATTTGAGATCTACATTTGAAGAGGCGGAATTTGTTGTTTTCAATGGTTAATTGTGAAACGAGCATAAGGGTAGTCAGTACTTTGTTAGAAAACCTGGCTTATAAAGAGTAATGGCGTGCTCTCAAAAGCACATTGCTTGGGTAAATAATAACTATAAATCCATTTATTCTCTGTGACACAGCAACTCGACCTGATTTCAATCATTTCAAAGGACGAAACAATGACGACGTTTACAAAACTAAACCGTTTAACCCTTTACCAAACGCCAGATTTTCGACTGTCCGAAATTGAAAGAATTAGCAGACGACTTTATAAAACGTGACGAAATTGAAAGTTTTCTTCTGAAAGGATAGGAAACATTGTGGGAAAAAGAAAAATCGCTCGTTACGAGCAATTTCTCCTTTTTTCCACAACGTTTTCCAGAGTCTCCTGCAACAAAGTTGTTATATGTCATTATTTTTTGGTAATGGATTATTCCGTATAAATCTGTAGAATAATTGTAACATAAAAATATTAAACTATCAGGCTGTGAGATAGTTCTTGTTACGGTTTATTATAAATGCCTACAACTTGGGCTATGAAAAAAATGTATACCAAAATAGGGACAACTTTCTACTGCATTCAGATGTGTGGTCTTTGTGAATGATTGTGGGTAGAAATATTTTTTGTCAAAAGGATTATCTTTCAGTTTATTTATATAACACGGATGATATGAGATGCAATTGTATTGTGGATGGAATATCCGCGTCTCGGTATCCACAAGGATCAGGGATAAATCAGGGATAAATTTGTTTTTCTTTCATGTTCACATACCAACTCATTTATCAACCCATTCATTCAACCATATATACATTCAACTTTTTCTCATTCACTTTACTGCTCACATGGTCAGTCAGTCAGTCATTGGACTCGCCTATCGATTGTCATAGTCCCATGTCTTTGTATAATTTGTTGTTTATGACAAATTGTAATCCACGACATGTACACCTTTATCAAACGCATGTGTTGTCGATATTGCTCTGCATTGTGTGATTTAGTTCAATATACAAGTGCCTGTATTGTGTCAAAATTTTTTCTACGCCAAAATGTCTCGGTAAAGGAGAGCGAAACAGAAAAAAACAAAAAGGTAATATTACTCACCAAAGACAGATGTTTTTTTTAACCTGTCGCCTAGTAATTCCATTCATAAATTTGGACAGTCTTTATACACACCACAATATATCATTTACAATACGCACCATTAGCATGCTTTTTCTACCGGTCCACTGACTAGACAGACGTCGGGGCGAAATGTGGATGGCTCCCACTGCCTTAAAAGAATGATATATGAACCATACTATTAACGTCAATACTTATGTCGTTTAAATTTTAGTAGGAATAACTATTTTGTAAGAGAAAAAAGATTGAAACGTCAACCGCGTCAACCCCTTGTTAACCCCCTCCAGAAAAATCTGTTCGTGACAACCTAAGTCACTGATAAGCATGTGTGATAATGTTTATTCGGTATCCAAGACGATCTAATACACTTTGTATCTTTTTCGAGTTTTTGTAGGTTTTATCTTTGTCAGCGAGAGGTATCTTCGATATTTATTCAACTATTCATCTCTTTTTTTAAATACTCCGTTTTCAACTTTTTGTTTTAGTTTTAACAGATCGACATTTCACTTATTTATGATTCCAAAATCCAATAAAGCGTGATAATAGTTGATAATCCAGTTATATCGTGGCGTGAAAACTTTAAACATATATGATTCTTAGACATGTTGGTTTAGCTTGAATGAAGACTGTTCGTATAATTCATCTTAATAACAGTATGCTGACCTATGACGTATGCTTGAGGTGTTATGTCGATTTTCAGACTTTCTACATATGCATCGTTCATTAAAAATAACCCTAGACGGATATATTGTTGTCTATTAATGCACCCGACTACACATGGTCCAGTTGTTATACACTAAGATCTACTGAAAATAGATTGACCGTCTTACCAAAATGTTCAACCTCACCATACTGTAGCTGGGGCCGAAGTATAGCACCTGAAGCGTGCATACCAACGTTCACTTTGAACAAGTGTTTGTGTTGTTGTAAAACCATGCACCATAACCACAGTTACTGCAATACGTGGAATAGGATTAAAAGGAGATTTGTCTATGCCATTGTTCTTATTCTGTATCCATTTATTTTCATACCACTAAAACGTGGTGTTAAGGCTCATTCTCTCTTGTTTGAATTCTATCTAGTCAATATTGATAAATTTATATACGTTATAAGATTGAACACTAAATAAGGAGTGGGTTTCTTGTTTCCTTTTTATTCACCAGGATTTGAATGCACAATAAGTAGCAACAGATACAAACATCACATTGACAAGTTATCAATTGTATTTGTATTTTCCTTTGTTGAAAGTATAATGGCTAAGAAAAATTGAAAAAAAAAATAAGATAAAAATAAAATGGTTGAATATGTGCCTTATGGGATTTTTAAAACTCAGAGCTTACTTTTCAAAATCCGCATGCCCGTTTATTTCGTCTTTTTACCTTATCTCCGTCTTATCAGGACAGGTAATACAACATTACAGCTGCTGGTACATATATAGTTGGAATGATGCGTGCCTATTCTTACCACGGCATCTGATTTCAAATGTTATATGTGATTTGAAACTCAAAAACAATGTATTCCATCAATGATTTAAACAGCAGACCTAGGTAGGCGAAGTATGTGATAACTTACCGTTTTTTACAATGAATCAGGTACTTGCAGCATTTTCAATCAAAGCTTTATGAAGTCAAATTTGTTTAAACACACTTAGTGCAAATACATTAGTCAAGTATTCAGTTGGGGAAACACAGATTGGTTTAAAAGGGAAGTGGAAGTTTGA
>OX401417.1:25634501-25759501 GCA_947846245.1 Cerastoderma edule
AAACTATTTTACTGCGGAATATCCTTGGAAAAATCATTTTTCAGAGCCTTGTATTCCAACGAACGATATGTACCTCTTTTACCAACTTCATGCTTATGCATTTGCTTATGGATTTAACATTTATTCGATATACATGTACATGTATAATAATGTCTATCCTTTAAGAAACCGCCGTGAGGAATGAACATAGTGCTAAACTCAAGTAAATCTGAACTTCCTACAATAGATTTCCATTGAGTCCCTAGTTTGATGTGTCTAGCATTTCTACTATCAATTAAGATAAACCATACCTTCATAAATACTCGAGTTAAATCTACTCTATGACATAAGTAACCACCGTGATGAAAGGCAGAATTGCTCTACACGATCAATATACTCGTCATAGTGGATGCGACCCTTTAAGGACGTTCTCGGAAGTTTTTACTGCGCACTTCATCTGCTCATCCAAGGGAGATAATAATATGTTACCGAAGAGGAACTTGCATAGTAGTCGGACAAACGTTTTTATTTGGATGGAATTCACTGTATGCATTTTTTTTCAAAGAATGATCATAGAATCAAATGTAACTATGAAAGGTTATTAACATTATTATATATTTATCATGCATACAAAGCCCCAAGCTTCTATTTTTCAAGTTTAAAGTTATTTCAGTCGTTTTTATAAATGTTTTTCAAATACGGTTAACATGGAAACTGTCAGTTTACAGAAAACCTAACCCGTCAACATATACTTTTTTTTGCATTTTGTATTTCAAAAGTAAACTTTGCTTCACATAGTGAAAAATAAAAAAATTCTATGAAAGTAATTTTGAAATATCGTCACTTTGACAAATACAAAAATTTGAAAACTGATTTGGATTACAAAAATTGTTCAGATTGTAATAAATAAAATACCATTTAATTATTAAGTATTGAATGTATGAATTCATGTTTCTTGTGTTAATAAACCTTCTAGAAATCATTTTATTACCTTTGAAGATGGTATTGTCATTTTGACATTTTAGCCCCAAACGGTTACCATGGAAAATGTCATTTTACAAAAAATCTAACTCGTCAACTAGCATTTCTCTTTTCATTTCTGAATTCACAATAGAATTTGAAATAACACATCAAAGGTTTAGAAAATTATATGAAAGGAATATTCTTTTATAAAACTGTAGAACATGTCCTTAACGCAAAGAACATTGTATGAACAATAATGTTATCGTGATTTCTTGCGTCACTTTCAATTTTGGTGGGACAGCAACTTTTATAAATGAAACAAGTTTAGATGGAAAATAAAGCTGCATCCCATCCCTTAACTTGAACAAGTTGTACGTGACAATATGATTTATTGACCAGCATGGGTGAAAATGTACATTCTATATCTGGGATGATCGAATTAATTCCAGTGTCTTTTCCCGAGTTGCCATGTTCGTTATCTACACCAGAAAAAGGTTCGATTCTTATTGTTCCTTTACTCAAGATTCGACATACACGAGTTTGGCTCAAATGATACCTTTCGACGGTTCTCCTGCTTTACTTTGAACTTATATAGCGGCCACATATCACGTAACTATGACTTCAGATTCGAAAAAAGTGTAACGACGTTCTTGAACGACCAGGCCGTCAGTTCCTAATGGGATAAGACATGAGATTTACCAAAAACCCGACACTTCCCGTCTACTTCAAACAAACATATCAAAGTCCATTTTGATCGACATATGATTTTTCGTTGTCGTTAAAACAAACTTTACATAGGCCCACCTTGTCTCTAATTGATATTATAGGATTTAAAGTAGGAATGTTCTTTACTTTCTTTTCAATTTGTTATCTTTACATAGTGTTGAGGGCCGACTACGTTTGTTGAAGTTTTGTATGATCACGGATTTTGAAATATTGATTAAAAACAAGTTTTAACTAATCGTTTCTGATATGTTTATCTATGCAATGACAACGCATACCTAATATGAAGTTGGGTACACATTTATTTGAATCTGGTCAACTAAACGCCTTTAATAAAAGTTTGGTAAAAGGATGACGATAAAGCAATCTTGTAAGCTCAAAGCATTGGATGTAGATGGTTACAAGAGCCTTTCACGGTTTCATGAACCTTACTGCATTAAAAGAAAGTATCATTATACGTTATTTTGATATGCTTAGAATGCATTAGCCCTTTACCAAACGCCAAATTTTCGACTGTCTTAGATTGAAAGAGTTTGAAGACGACATTTCAAAATGTAATGAAATTGAAAAACGATCTTCTGAGAAGGCAAAACACATTGTGGGAAGAGGAGAAATTGCTTAATTTCTGCTTTTCCCACAATATTTCCCAGAGTCGTCTGCAACAAAGTGGTCAAATGTCGTTATTGTTTGGTAATGGGTTAATATAACATATGACCGTTGATTAACTGTGTAGTTCTTAAGTTTTAACCTCCCTTTTCCTGATATATACTAGTATATAAATCGCCATGTTGACAGTAGATTTAAATGCAGAGTAATTAAGATGAACATAAAATAGATATGCGTCAGCTTGAACAACGCAATAAGAGTCGGATGTAAAAGCTTTAACAGGGACATGGGGCCGACAGTATCAAAATAAAAATACCAAAGTAAAATACAAATAAGGTTGTAGCAAATTTTATGTATCGTTAGTTTAAAAGGAATCTCTCATAGATTTGGATTTAACCTTTTTAAAATACCTTTTTGAAGTAAATGTTCTTATACAGATAAAATGATATAATACGTTTTTAAAGTAACATAAAACAAGACTACTGAGAGCTTTCCAACTCCTAATATAAGATATAGATCACTTGTGGTGCATACATTGCAAGCTGTTTAAGCGAGGTCATTTCGTAAACAACAAGCCAGATTTAAAACAAGATATGCTTTTAGACACCATCGCCACATGGGTCTTCAAAAATGTTGAACGTAATGATACGTTGTAACGTTTCGTTGCCAAGTTGTGCTTGCTGGGCTTTTGCATAGAAGTGATGACAGGCACATAGGCTCAATTCACGTTGTCTAACGTAAACATGGGATGTCAGGATCTTAAAAGTAAAGACATTGAAATGTGTCTTTGTTTTAGTGACTATGATTTTTAATATCAATATTTTACATGTAACACGGATGACATCAGTTGGTTCAGTATAATGTTGGCATTGGTCATATGATAGGGCTACGCTATGCACGAAAATCAAAATGCTAAGTTTGTGTGTAGATAATGGTTACAAAATTAAACAGGCAATACTGAATGCTAATATTTGACACTGTACACGTAAATGCAAAAGGCGGTACTTAAAAAATATAATTTATCAAGGTGGCAAAATATACCCGCGATTGTCACAAAAAAAGCTGAATTATTCTAAAATGTGTAAAATTATAAAAATAAATCCAGTATAAATTTACATAATACTAGACACTATTGATGCCGAATGGGTTTACGAAATCACAACGATAAATACACTTTAAAACGACCGGGTATGTGATCATCTAATTTTCAGAGATCTGTATAAAAACAAAATATAAGTTGTTTACCTTATTTATTTAAAAAAAAAACTACAGTGTTGGTACTCATATATACGTCCTTTTCATAAGACAGATATGAGTCAGATATGTTCAATTTCATATTTTATATTGCTAGTATGAAGCAATATGATACTGATTTATTTGGTGAATCAAAGATCAGCTGATAGTAACTTGCGCCAATATTACTTCACTGTGTTAAACGTGTGTGCAATAGAAGAAATTTTCAGTAACAATGGAATTTAAAAGGGTTGTAAAGAACGTTATATACAGCTACATATCCTGAATACATCGTATTTAGGAAAGGTTCAAGGTTATTAATCATAATTAAGGCTAGTATGCTTGGGTAGTAGTAGAGCAAGTGTACAACAAACTGAAATCATGATCTTTTTAGCACAAATATCGAATTTAAACGAATATACTCAAGTTTAGTTAAGTGAAACTTAACACACTGATTTAATTTGACGTTTCTAGCTGGAAAATATGGCAACAACTAACGTGTTCGTAGTGAATATGTGTAAACTAGAAAGTGTAACGTCCTCTGCGAATCAAATGTGCGACTTATCCAATGCGAGGCGTGCATTCACGTAATTAGATTTTCGTGGGTTGAATTTCATATGCCAGTTGTCAAAATGTATTGTTACTTTTTTTATTTGGAATCAGTCCTTGTAAAACTGATAAGTATGTACAGTGGTGATGCAGAATGAATTGACGATCCTTTTTTCATAGTTATTGTAGTGTTATCCTACATCATCGAAGTATCTGGAAGAATGACGGAACAGGACAGTCATCCTACAGACAATCTGTGTGACCCATGTCTAGGAGTATATGATGAGGCAACCGCCATGTTTTACTGTATTGTGTGTAATGGGTTTCTTTGTGACGCTGATGCAAAAGCACACAGAAAAGCTGCTTTATCAAAATCCCACCATTTATTGGACAGGAATAGTATGCCGAAACAAAAGATAGGATCGTATGAAGACACTATTTGCCAATTACATAAAGGAAAGACGCTTAGATATTTTGTATTTCTCACAATAAAATATGTTGTTCTGTGTGTGCTACTACGGAACACAAGCAGTGCAATATTGAGCATATAGATGACATAGCAAAGGATAACGAACAGAGCAGGAGTACAAGTCTTTGATGAAAGACATGGCCGATCCGATGCGTCGTCTGCATAGTGCCAAGAAAGAATTAATGTACATCAAAAACCATGCTCAGCACTTTCAATCCAAGATCATATCTGAAATCAGAAAGTTTAGAATAGAAATAAACAATTTCTTAGATTCACTTGAAAACGCCTCGCTAACAGAAACAAACCGGGCATTACTTGTCGATAGTACAATAGCAAGATATAACGTCGTCAATAGAACACCTAAGAACATACAAGCAAGAACATACAAGCAAGAAATACAGTTGGTGATGCATTAAAAAAATGCCCGGCTACAAATCAAGGATAAAAAAGATAATCTTTCGAAGCTATGAGACCTTAATAAAAGGAAGTATTACAATTACGGAAGAAAGCGCCAAACCTTAACAAAACGAGCAGAAAGCAAGAAAAGATCATGCTGTAGAACTATCGGTACCGATCGAGAGTCGTCCTGTTGCAACAAGCCATGTCGATGATATCAATATCCAACCTTCGACAGACCATACAACACGTAGCTGGATTGCAAGAGGAACCATTTTAAAACAAATTAGTTTTAGTTGATCGTTACAACAACAGCTTGAAGGTAGAAAACGTCTTACATGATACCGTTATATTCTGTATAAAACTACCATCAGAATCATGGGATAAAATACGTGTAGAGTCAAACTCATGTGTTAAAAGAATGGACTTGAGGGGGAACTATGAAACCTTAAAAACGGACACTGCCGGAAATGATCTTTTTGAGAACCCAAGGTATATCGCTATTAGTGAGGACCAGAACACGATACTCGTGTCGGATGGGGACAATGGACGTGTACAAGTCTATTGTACAGTGCAGGGCATATATACCCACGGCAATCTGAGAGGTCCACGCGTTCTGACAGTAGACACATATGATAGCGTGTATGTTGCTGGGGACAAGTCTGTGAACGTATTGGACATGAAAGAGAAGAGATTGAACACATTTAAACCAAACAACGTCGGAAATAACCTCTTTGAGTACCAAAGGTATATTACTCTTAGTGAGGACCGGCACACGATATTGGTTCCAGTCAGTGGGCGTGTAACGAGTCTTCGTCTGGACGGTATAGTACGAGGTGTATATAATTACGGCTAGCTGAGATGTCCACGTGGTCTGGCTGTAGATAGAAATGATAATGTATATGTTGCTGGAGGAAACTCTAACAACATTCTCCAACCCTCTCCAGATTGCAAACCAATATGGGTACTTATTGATAGTACCCATCGGATTGAACGTCCACGGATGGTGACATATTGTAAAGAAGTACACAAACTCTTTATTGGTTAAAGTTTCGGTCAGGGAAAAACTATAATACGTATATCTGTTTTCCAGTTGAAATAAACAAAGACATACAATACAGGCAAAACACCAAACGTAATCTGTTCTAGAGTATTTACTATAGTTGGTCTAAAACTTCTGTTCCTAGAACAATTGGTTTTATACGGTTGATATTAGGGAAACACGAAGTCCATGTGGTACTTTTTATATTTGAAATAATTATGCTCGTCAGTGAAATCATGTTAACGTTTTCGAAAACTCTTAAAGAACTCTTCCATCATTGCAATGGGTTTTTTAATCGACAATATCTCATGTTTACATGTGTTGAATTTTCCCAAAGCAAAATGTGATTGCAGTAACAATCGTTATTTGCATAATAAATTGTTATGTAATAAGAATAATCGTTGGCTTATCATTAGCTGCCTCTCGTCTGGCTTCAAATTTGTATGTTTTCGTATCAAGATTAGACACTGAGTACTGTCGTACCTTTTGTTAACATGATATTATAGCCGTCGTGAACTGTATTGGTCCAACACAGTGTATGTCCTAGTTAAAAAAAACAAAAACATGTGAGATAGGCTAAACGCACTGGTAGGTAACAATGATCAGAACCCCTATCTCAGGTATGGTATAGTTTCAACTCAGTATATGGCCAATTTAAAAAATGTGTACAGCTGATATGGGCTAAATGTAACGGTAGGTAACTCTGATCAGAACCCCTATCTCAGGTATGGTATAGTTTCAACTCTTTATATGGCCAATTTAAAAAATGTGTACAGCTGATATGGGCTAAATGTAACGGTAGGTAACTCTGATCAGAACCCCTTATCTCAGGTAGGGTATAGGTCCAACTCTTTATATGGCCGAGTTCAAAAAATGTATACAGGAGATATGGGCTAAATGCAACGGGAGGTTACTCTGATCAGAACCCCTTATCTCAGGTATGGTATCGATCGGTTGGAACATAAACTTCGAAAGAAAGCGCGATGGACCTATAGTAATGTAGAAGTACGAAGCATATTCGCATCTGAAATTTTGTATCATTGCAGGAATATGGTGGCTTCACAAGATTAAAAGAGCCTTACGATTTTAATCATAATGTAAAATGCTTATTGTATGGAATTTAATGTATACACAAGACAAATTAAATGTATAAAAACAAGGCTTGCTTATTAATTGACCTATTTCGTCAGGTTTCGTATCTATTTTCATTGGTATTTAAAAAAGTAATGATTTGTTTGTTTTGTGTGGTTCAACATCGCGGCAACAATTGTTTAGTTATAATGCGTTGTCAGACACAAAATGATGGAGGAAGACTCGCTACTCAACTACCCATAAGGGCTTATCAATCGGGCAGAACCATCGGCATTCAGAAAGTTAGTCGGGAGACTGCCTTTCATGATAATACAAATATATGTGATATGTAATATTATGATCCATGTTTCGAACGAACTCACCAACGACATGTGAATGGTGTCTTCAATCGGGATTATTACCGGACAAAGCGTGAGGCTATTATCTGTTGAACAAAATGCGAATCGAACAATGCTTCATAGCTTCGTTCGAAAAGGTTCTGCATGCAAAACACCGATGATCTGTTTTGTTAATCGTTTGTTCGAAAACAGTCACGGCTATCTATTTTGGTCTGGTCGGTCGTATGAGAAACCAGTCACAGCTATATATTTTGGTCTGGTCTGTCGTATCCGAAAACAGTCACGGCAATCTATTTTGGTCTATTCTGTCGTATCAGAAATTTGGCACGGCTATCTATTTTCGTTTGGTCTGTCGTATATGAAAACAGATACGGCTATCTATTTTGGTCTGGTCGGCCGTATGAAAAAAACAGTCACGGCTATCTATTTTGGTCTGGTCTGTCGTATCAGAAAACAGTAACGGCTTTCTATTTTGGTCTGGTCTGTCGTTTCAGAAAACAGTCACGGCTATCTATTTTGGTCTGATCTTTCGTATCATTCGTAACAGTCACCGCCTATCTATTTCAGTCTTGTCTTTCGTCAGAGAAAACAGTCATGGTTATCTATTTTAGTTTGGTCTGTCGTATCAGAAAACAGTCACGGCTTTCTATGTTGGTCTTGTCTGTCGTATGAGAAGATAGTCACGGCTTTCTATGTTGGTCTTGTCTGTCGTATCAGAAAACAGTCACGGCTACCTATTTTAGTCTGGTCTTTCGTATCAGAAAACAGTCACGGCTATCTATTTTAGTCTGGTCCGTCGTATCCGAAAACAGTCACGGCTTTCTATGTTGATCTTGTATGTCGTATCCGAAAACAGTCACGGCTTTCTATGATGGTCTTGTCTGTCGTATCAGAATACAGTCACTGCTATCTATTTTGGTCTAACCTGTCGTATCAGAAATTTGTCACGGCTATCTATTTTGGTCTGGTCTGTTATATCCGAAAACAGACACGGCTATCTATTCTGGTCTGTTCTGTCGTATCAAAAATTTGGCACGGCTACCTATTTTAGTCTGGTATGTCGTATCCGAAAACAGACACAGCTATCTTTTTTAGTCTGGTCTATCGTATCCGAAAACAGTCACGGCTTTCTATGTTGGTCTTGTCTGTCGTATCCGAAAACAGTCACGGCTTTCTATGTTGGTCTTGTCTGTCGTATCAGAATACAGTCACTGCTATCTATTTTGGTCTAACCTGTCGTATCAGAAATTTGTCACGGCTATCTATTTTGGTCTGGTGTGTCGTATCCGAAAACAGTCACGGCTATCTATTCTGGTCTGTTCTGATCTTGTCTTTCGTATGAGAAAACAGTCACAGCTATCTTATTTGGTCTTGTCTATCGTTTCACAAACCGGTCACGGTTATCTATTTTGGTCTTGTCTCTCCTATGGGAAAAAGTCACAGCTACCTATTTTGGTCATGTATGTCTTATGAGAAAACAGTCACGGTTATCTTTTTTGGTCTGGTCTGTCGTATATATAAACAGCTACGGCTATCTATTTTGGTCTGGTCTGTCGTAAGAGATAACGGTTATAGATATCTTTTTTGGTCTAGTATGTCGTATCAGAAAACAGTCATAGCCATCTGTTTTGGTCTGGTCTGTTGTATCAGACAACAGTCACGGCTACCTACTTTGGTCTGGTCTTACGTATGAGAAAACAGTCACGGTTATCTTTTTAGGTCTGGTATGTCGTATGAAAAAAAAAGTGACGGCTAACTTTTTTTGTCTGATCTTTTGTAGCAGATAACAGTCACGGCTACCTATTTTGGTCTGGTCTTTCGTGTCAGAAATCGGTTATGGCTATCTTTTTGGTCTATTATGTCGTATCAGAAAACAGTCATAGCTATCTGTTTTGGTCTGGTCTGTATTATCAGGAAACAGTCACGGCTATCTATTTTGGTCTGGTCTGACGTCTCAGTAAACAGTCACGATTATTCATTTTTGGTCTGGTCTGACGTATCAGTAAACAGTCACGGCTATCTATTTGGTCTGGTCTGTTGTTTCAGAAAACAGTCTCACGGCTACCTATCTTGGTCCGGTCTGTCGTATCAGAAAACAGTCACGGCTATCAATTTCGGTCTGGTCTGTCCTTTTAGAGAACAGTCACGGCTATCTATTTTGGTCTGGTCTGTCATATCAGAAAACAGTCACGGCTATCTATTTCGGTCTGGTCTGTGCTTTTAGAAAACAGTCACGGCTATCTATTTTGGTCTGGTCTATCGTATCAAAAAACAGTCACGGCTATATTTTTTGGTCTGATCTGTTGTAGCAGATAACAGTCAAGGCTACCTATTTTGGTCTGGTCTGTCGTTTAAAAAAACAGCTACGGCTTTCTATTTCTGTCTGGTCTGTCGTATCAGAAAACGGTTACGGCTATCTGTTTTGGTCTAGTATGTCGTATCAGAAAACAGTCATAGCTATCTGCTTTGGTCTGGTCTGTATTATCAGAAAACAGTCACGGCTATCTATTTTGGTCTGGTCTGACGTATCAGAAAACAGTCACGATTATCCATTTTGGTATGGTCTGGCGTATCAGTAAACAGCCACGGCTATCTATTTGAGTCTGGTCTATCGTATCAAAAAATAATCACGGCTATCTAATTTGGTCTGGTCTTTAGCATGAGAAAACAGTCACGGCTATCTTTTTCGGTCTGATCTGTTGTAGCAGATAACAGTCACGGCTACCTATTTTGGCCTGGTCTGTCGTTTAAAAAAACAGCTACGGCTTTCTATTTCTGTCTGGTCTGTCGTATCAGAAAACGGTTACGGCTATCTGTTTTGGTCTAGTATGTCGTATCAGAAAACAGTCATAGCTATCTGCTTTGGTCTGGTCTGTATTATCAGAAAACAGTCACGGCTATCTATTTTGGTCTGGTCTGACGTATCAGAAAACAGTCACGATTATCCATTTTGGTATGGTCTGGCGTATCAGTAAACAGCCACGGCTATCTATTTGAGTCTGGTCTATCGTATCAAAAAATAATCACGGCTATCTAATTTGGTCTGGTCTTTCGCATGAGAAAACAGTCACGGCTATCTTTTTCGGTCTTATCTGTTGTAGCAGATAACAGTCACGGCTACCAATTTTGGTCTGGTATGTCGTATCAGAAAACGGATATGGCTATCTTTTTTGGTCTAGTATGTCGTATCAGAAAACAGTCATAGCCATCTGTTTTGGTCTGGTCTGTATTATCAGAAAATAGTCACGGCTACCTATTTTGGTCTGGTCTGACGTATGAGAAAACAGTCACGGTAATCTTTTTTGGTCTGGTATGTCGTTTGAGAAAACAGTGACGGCTATCTTTTTTGGTCTGATCTGTTGCAGTAGATAACAGACAAGGCTACCTTTTTTGGTCTGGTATGTCGTATATAAAAACAGCCACGGCTATCTTTTTTGGTCTGGTCTGTCGTATCAGAAAACAGTCACGGCTATCTGTTTTGGTCTAGTATGTCGTATCAGAAAACAGTCTTAGCTATCTGCTTTGGTCTGGTCTGTCCTTTTAGAGAACAGTCACGGCTATCTATTTTGGTCGGGTCTGTCGTATCAGAAAACAGTCACGGCTATCTATTTCGGTCTGGTCTGTCCTTTTAGAGAACAGTCACGGCTATCTATTTTGGTCTGGTCTGTCGTATCAGAAAACAGTCACGGCTATCTATTTCGGTCTGGTCTGTCCTTTTAGAGAACAGTCACGGATATCTATTTTGGTCTGGTCTGTCGTATCAGAAAACAGTCACGGCTATCTATTTCGGTCTGATCTGTCCTTTTAGAAAACAGTCACGGCTATCTATTTTGGCCTGGTCTATTAGACCATGGGAGATGCGTTAAACTTTACAGACTTTGAATGTGCATTTTACTTCACAATGTCGTACAATACTAATAGACACAAATCGTACTTTGTAAACATTAATCACATCGTAGATCGCAGAATAAGTCAATTCAGAAGTCTCTTGATGACCCGGTACTTTGTGTATAAAATATACCTTGTGAAAGACTATTTAACATATCACAGGTATGTGGGGCACGACAAGAACGTTTATAGATCGACTCCCCTGTGGTTAAACTAGATCGACCTTAAGAACGTCCCTCGCCAAAATTTTAATTGATCGTTTAAATCTAGTTTAAACCTCAAACACAATGACATTTATATTGGAAACACATTGATAACAACTCATTCAGACGGATCAGATTTTGAATCAAAAGAAGATGATTATATTATACAGAGTATTAGGTGGCAATAATCCAAGCTGGTGAGATAAATTCATAGATTTATGTGTATGAAATAAAAAACACTACGATTCGGGAAAATTTAGCTAAGTGTGAATTTACCTCAACATGATTCTTCCCTACGCCAGAGAAAGCTCCAAGATTTTAAGGTTATTTACAGAATCTAGATAATGACTTGTCTTAAACGACGACCTTCACCTATCCATCATGTGCATTGTTAGTTTTTTGTTCAGAAGCTGTTTATTACATTTCGCTTTGGTTTAAACCTTTTAATGTTCATCGGCCCAGAAAAAATGAATTCCCTTTTATAACGTTTTTTTATTCGGTTTGTAGACTATGATTTTATTTTCGCAAAAAAGGACAAACATTTATTTACGAGAAAAATGTTATTTTGAGAAAGTGACGTTGATGTTCCTTCGGTATATAAGGGTTGATTTGAGTCAAATTTGCAGACACATGACTGCATTCTATGTGGTCGTTGATAAGGCGTTCTTCGGGTTTTTATACCTTTGTAAGGTAATGCGATAAGTGGGTTTTAATATGGGCGTCGGTAAGGCTGTCGTCAGCACTATGTACAGTAAAGGGTTAAATCAAGCGACACTACACAAAGCTATACTTTCAAACTCCATAACAATCAACTGTTGTAATGAAAATGAATTTCTATTTCAGCGTACTGTGTAGGGGTGGTAGCATAAACCATGGAACGTTCAAACGCTCAATTTGATCATCAAGTGAAGATATCATTTGATTTATGTCCGACCGATTACAATGTCTAACAACCATCGGTGAATACGCTTTAGCGTTAAACCCAATACAGAAACTAATATAATTATTGTAAGGGCTTTAATCTACATATCTAGTGATCTCTGTAACGCTTACAAAAAGGTGTATCATGTCAATAGTATACTACACGCAGATATTCGTTGAACGTTCTTTAATTGTCTACTTTTCAATTCGTTGATGTGAACAAACACATCGACGTCGCCATTGTAATGAATGGAATCGGAATATTCTTCCTACATTAAAACTTATTCTTTAAATATTCGTTATAATGTAAGCACGAGGGTTCCACCTGATTATACAGGTAAGATGTACGGACAATATTGAAAGATTGACGTTTGTGGTTTATAAGCTCGATAAAAAGGACAAAGGATCAACCTTTGCGATATTTGCAGGATTATCCGGGTAATTATTACTTTGCAATGATATTGTTGCAACCCCAGTTTTGGTCTTACGTCTTTACTGACCCAATTATGTGAGTTGTTTACTTTCATTTGACGACTCGCCGATTCATTCATTTTGACAATTAATTAACATAGATAGGATTTCATATGGTCATTAGACATTTGAGCAACAGTTACGGACTGACCTTGCACCTTCCATCAAGCGCTGTCACCTCCGGAATAGTTAGTTTTCATGATTTTTGTTCTGATTTCCCCCCAAAGCATCTCTGTGCAACCATGCTAGTGTCGTGACCTTTTGTGACCCGACGCAGCGATGCATTGTGGGTTGACCTCTTTGAATTCTACTTTCGGTATGTCAACAGACCTTTTCAAACTGTCAATCGTACTGGGCTAAATAATAATTGTTTTCTGAGTTTTTCAGTGATACAAATTTTACGCTTCCAAAGATTATTATGCACTTTGTCTAAGCATTTGTTATTTATTTTTGTATCAGTGTTTGTCTAGATGCAATTTTACTTTCTTTCTGACTGTATGCGCATCCCATTCATTGCGCGCATTTGACGTCGTCGGGAAGGTGCTGGTTTTCCCAACGTTGCGGGAACCCCGCAACGTTCGGGAAATACTACCATTTTCACGACGTTTTGTGATTGTGGGAATTCACGACGTTGTGGGAAGATGCTCGCTATATAAGCGACGTTTTCCCACATTTCGAGGCTTCACCTCCAGTACTCGGTACGCTAAACTTAGACTTTTATTTCATACTTATTTTGGGTTTTAACTTCTAACAACTTATAGGATTAAACAATAATTACATTGCGTATTAAGATAATTTAAGGAAGATAGTTTTGGAACAGAATTTATTATAGTTATACATCTAAATTAAAGGTTTGACTTTGAAGTTTATTTTCGTCTTTGATTTTTTTTTTTGAGTTTGTTTAAAATCCCTTATCCCATTTACCCTTGAGTACTGGATAGCCAGGTGGAGCCAAAACATCAGAGATTTGCTGAGCCCCTCTCCTTCCCCATTTACCAAATTGAGAGCGAGACATCCTGACCGAGCTAGCTCGCAACAATATCTACAAGAGTTTGTATACTCTCAAAACATATCCTTAATTAATTGATATATACCTTTGCCGCTTTATGTTTATATATTCTACCTATATTATGTTTGACGAAGTACTTTATGGTGTTCAAAATATTTGTTTTATCGCTGGGGGAGTGTAATGCTCTTTTTTCAAGCACTGGCTTAAGGCACCAATTGGATAAAAGTACATAACACACATAGATCTCATTTAAAGCCAAAATTAAAGACTGACAAAACAGGGCTAGAAACGCATATTGCCCCCTATGTATTTAAATAGCCGACTTCTCTAACAGTATACTTTTGTTTACTTCCTGGGCAATATACGACATGAAAGACAAAACAGACATTATTTAACCTAATAATGATGAGTTTGGAAATGCTTTTCACTGAATAACATATAAGTTGTGCCGTTGGAAAATAGAAAAATCACTTTACATTTGCCGGTTTCTGATCAATACTTTCGAGTATTGTGAACCGCATTACAAGCAAATTAAGCTTTATTACATCACAAATATGCATGGAACGATTAAAGGCACATCAAAGGAGATAAATACAAATAAATTACTGAAAAAATATATGGAGTTCTTTAATTATGTTCATGAAAGTCATGAGAATTAATTTAAAAATAAATTTAGACACTATTAAAAAGATTCCTATAAAATTAGTTATTTTGTGCTTGAAATATAGTTGTCTCCAATTCAATCATGTTTATCAACAACTTGTTTGTTTACATATTCAAAATAAAGAATTCTGATTGGTCAATTCAAATGTTTGTGTATCAACTGTCAAGGTCAGAGGTGAAGAATGAGGCAATCTAACTAATTAAACTTGCTAATCTGGGTTATTTCTGGTAGATTTTTACGTTCAAGTTTTGCTGATGGTTTTTTTTTGGTGATAACTAACTTAATCTGATCAAAAGTTTGCCAAATAATATAGTTTGATATAGCATTAACCTCCTTGTATGTGCCTTTAAAGTATATGTCTTCTATCATTCCTCTGTCGTTGTTCACAGTTTAAACCGGTCATCAGGAGGATATTGGAAAATGGCTTCAATAGTACTGATTTGACAGCGACGCAGTAATGTGATTTAGATTAACGATTTACACTTCTCTGGGGTTTTAATTAGCTATACAATATGGACATGACCAGTTTTTCCAAGACCCATTTACGTGTAGGTAAGTTTCTTTCACGCGGCATGGAATTGTATAAACACTGCAGGATTTGATTGTTAACCCGATATTTGACTATCCACATATTTTAAGACATATTACCCAATTCATAAAAAATCTCATGGAAGCGGGTATATTTAGTTTAAGTTAAATCCCATCAAATTCAATCTAGTCGCTTATCGAATTTACCATAACATAGCTTTCACAAATTGTATTTTCTATACATAATTGGACATATCATACTAATTTAGGGTTGCATAGTCTTGCATAGTTCACAGTGCATGAGTCATTTAAGAACACCCCTTTAGGCATCGAAAACTCGACCAATTTGCAAAAATCATTTGTTTTGAATTATATAATTCTTGTTTTGAAATTGGTAAAACACAGGCAAGTAATTGTAACATACCCTTAAAGAGCGCGATCAATTGCTCTACCGTTTAAATGCCCGTTTTATCTACGCACGCCTAATATTGGAACATGCACAATACGATTGAATGTCAACGACAGAGCGGGATAGATCTTTATGAAACGGGCTATCCAAAAACCTTCATTTGTTTGGGTGCGGAATGTCAAGGTCTCGTGTCAACCTGCGAACTCGAATAAAGTTGGTTGTATTAGTTTTTTTTACAGTGTCAAATATTATACACATCAAATGTCCAGTTACCTTATTAAACGTGTAGTA
Source organism: Cerastoderma edule (assembly GCA_947846245.1). Lineage (NCBI taxonomy): Eukaryota > Metazoa > Mollusca > Bivalvia > Cardiida > Cardiidae > Cerastoderma > Cerastoderma edule. The sequence goes on from OX401417.1 coordinate 25,650,276, forward strand.
CAAGATCGGCTTATAAAGACGTCACTGGTTTATCAGGTACTACCCGTCAGTCTCATGCACGGTGGTACGTTATACAACATGACACGGCTACGTTTGCACCAAAAACGACATGTGAAAAAACTGGGTCGACCTGAATATTATTCAGAACCGACGTAAGTGTGGTGCATGGACTTAAACTCGGATGAGACCGCAGACTGATATGACTTAACACATCAAAACACATTGGTATATATATATAAAGTAAAGTAAGAAAGGATTTCGAGTTTGTATTATGAGTAGATTTTTATTGTCACGTATGAATAGATAATGATCCAGAACGATAATGGACAGGAAACATAAATAATGTTAGAGAGAAACCTTCGTATTATTGGTTAGAATGTATCTTGTGACAGCTGTTTAACTGCAGAAATACTATTATATTTCAATACCCAAGACATGCTGTATTGCGACATGTAATATCAAATGGTTTATTTGATATTAAGGCGCGAGGGTATCTTGCAAACGACCCGGAATGAGATGACGTGATTCTCCGAGCTCTGGATAAGGCCAATACTTAATCATTGACTTATTTTGTCCATCTCTAAAACCTTTGTTGTTGGTATTTCAAGGTGTGTTTAATCTCGGTGGTGTTGATATCAATATAACAATGTAGTTGGTGCTATTTCTGTTTTGAAATATTATGTACAAATGTTTTAGCGCGAGCGTTTGTCTAGACCCCATTTACAGAAGATCTTTTAAATTTGAAACATTATATAAATCACACCTTGTCTTAGTCCTAGCCTGAACGCAAATTGTAGGACAAACATAAACCCATTTCTTCGGTAAACTATCGAAACTTAGCTAATGACAAGTTATTAAACACAAATTTAGTATGTTTGAATATTGGATCAGTATGAAGATAACGAAACTGTCTATATTTTTGTCAGAAATTGTTGAAACAATCAGACTAAGGTAAACGAGCGTACGTAAAACCTAAGATCAAATCGAAACTAAAGTCACGGTTTGTTGTAGTAATGATCACTATTAACGACAAAGAGACCTGAGCACATCAAATCAACGTCAGGCTTTGAGACGTGCGAACATCATATAACAAACACATAAGGTTATTCTACTGGGTTAAATGTTTAATTTACAGCATGTGTTAGTTACAAGTAAAGTGAAATAGTGTTCCATGCTCGAAGAAGGAGGCCGTTACTAGACGGATCGACTTGGTCAGACTGACCAAGGAAGTTAAAAACGTCGTTGTTGATTTTGGGAAGAGAAACTGTAAGTATTTAGAATTTGGCCTTTTTTGTGCACCAACTGGGTTTCTGCATACTTGGCTGGGGAAATTTATAATTTAATCTGATTATGTAATTTTCTTGATTTGCATAATCTTACATCATTTCAATTATGTGATGTAATCATTTTCCTAATGCTGAGTATTTGATTGTTTGTGTTCTACTTGAAATCATTTATCGTCATTTACTAAGATAATAAATGACATAACCTCATACCTATGTTGTCTGTTTTTTATTATTTTATGTTAGCTATCAAGTTTATTTATTACGTCGAGGAGTTGTGCAGATAGATACAAACCATTTACCAAAACATTTCGCTCATCACAGTTTAAATTGTAAATGCCCAACAGAATAAAATTGTACTTAAAATCGACGTTTACACTGGATACTCAAAGTTAGATAATATACCGACCGGGGCGTTGTGTTCCTCGTTATAGATATAATATAAACACCTTTTTGCAAGACTAAGACAACTTATTCGAAAGCCAGGAGGAACGTTTGACTTGGTCAAATTATCTAATTCAGAAATATTGACTGTAGTGAAGATACATTTGCTTTATTTTACAACTTTGTTTAAGAGAAAATACATGTAAAATTAAAGTAGATACTTTTGACTTCCAGTATGCTATAGAATACATGTCTTAGGAAATAAGACTTGTAACTAGATATTGGGTTATCCAGTGTAGATTCACAACTAAAAAAATCATTTATTCCAGTAACAATTTACCACCATGGAAATTTCTGGAAGAAGGAAGGAGACGGGCAGTAGCAGCCACTCTACAGGCATTCTATGTGACCCATGCATAAAAGTGAATGAAGGGGAAAATGCTGAATTCTATTGCACGGTGTGTAATGAGTTTCTCTGTGATGTTGATGCAAATGCACACAGAAAAGCTACCATGTCTAAAGCCCATCATTTATTGGATAGAAATAACATGCCAAGACAAAAGATAGGATCACATGAAAACAACATTTGCCCCGTTCATAGCGGAAATGTTCTGGAGTATTATTGCAGTACTCACAGTAAAGGCTGCTGTTCTCTGTGTGCTACTACGGAACACAAACAGTGCGAACTTGAGTACATCGATGATATCGCAAAGGGATATGAAACGAGCAGTGAATACAAGTCTTTGGTAAGAGACATGACCGAGATTATGCGGCGTGTGCATACTGTCAAGCAAAATTTAGAGAATAACAAAAGCAATGCTCTGCGTCTTCACTCCGAGATCGTTTCCGAAATCAGGAAATTTAGGTTAGAAATTAACAGTGTCCTGGATTCACTCGAAAACGCCTCGTTGAAAGAAACAAATGCGGCATTAGACGTTGATAGCAACGGAGCTGAGTCAACAAAGACAAATTGCGATGCACTCTTGACCAAACTGCAAGAAATGACGTCGTCCATAGAGAACCTCAGAAAATACAAGCACGAAAGACAGTTGGTTATACATTCAAAGGTAGCCAGAACACAAGTCAAAGATATAGAAGATGAAGTTTCGAAACTATCAGACTTAAATTTAAAGAAAGATTACAGGTTTATTCCGGATAAGGCGATACTGCAACTCCTCCGATCTTTGAAAAGTCTTGGACGTTTGGAAATTACAGAAGAACGTACGAAGCAAAAAGCGAACGAGCAGGGAGCAAACACAGGTTCAAGCGCTGAAGTATCTTTACCTGTCATTAACCAGCCTGTTACAGCGAGCCATGTCCGTGATATCAATATCCAACATTCCGCAGACAATTTTACCAACTGCAGTATTACAGGAGGGGTCATGATGGACCAGACTAAAATAGTAATAGTTGATTATAACAACGACAGCGTGAAGGTTGTTGACGTCGTCAATAACACCGTTATATCCTGTATAAAACTACCATCACCACCATGGGATATAACACGTGTAGAGCAGGATCAGGTTGTATTGAGTTGTAAAGGGGGTAAACTGGTGTTTCTGAAGGTCGGTAAAACGTTGTCTATCGTCAAACAACTGGATATCGGTGGTGACGTGCGGGGTATTGCCTATACAAACAACTCGTTACTTGTTGGGTTTGAAAATCCAGATCCATGTGTGAAAGTGATTAACTTGACGGGGATAACGTTGAAAATATTTAAAACTGACTCCGCCGGAAAAAGCCTCTTTAAGTACCCATCGTATATTGCTCTCAGCGAGGACCAGAACACTATATTCGTGTCGGATTGGGGCAAAGGACGTCTAACAAGTCTACGTATGGATGGTACAGTACGGGGCGTATATACCGACGGCAAGCTGAGAGGTCCACGTGGTTTGGCTGTAGATAGAAATGATAATGTGTATGTTGCTGGGTGCGCCTCTCACAACATTCATCAGTTTTCTTTGGAGTGTGAACCCATTAAGGTACTACTGGATACTACACACGTAATTAAATACCCATGTATGGTTACATACTGTAAGGAAGAACACAAACTCTATATTGGTTATAATTTTCGGTCAGGGAAAAACTATAATATATCTGTTTTCCAGTTGAAATAATTAAAAACATGCAATACAGACAAAACACCAAACGTAATGTGTTTGTTTTATGGTATTAAATAATTTTTTTTGAACATTTCTCTTCTTAGAACAGTTGGTTATATACGGTTAATATCAGGGTAATATGAGGTCCATATGGTACTTTTTTATATTTTGAAATACTTATGCTTGTCAGTGAAATTATGTTTAAATTTTCGGAAACTTTTAAAGAACTCTTCCCTAATTTGAATGGGTTATTGCCATTGGCAATAACTCATGTCTACATATGTGCCGCGCCACTTAGAACAGGACTATTTCAAACGAATATTTTACGTTTATTTTGAATCAGGAAGTTGTGTATATTCCTATTGTTTCGGGGATTATGACCCTTACATTCGAGCTTATTGGCAAATATGCAATGTTTTCTTTATAACATTAATTTCCTTGTTGAGTTCAAAATCTGTTAAAATGATATATCGGTCACATTTTCCTTTACCCTCCTTGATTCCCTAGAAGACGTGGACAAATCGAATCGAGACGGTTTGAAATAAAATGTCTTCTACCGTAAGAATAACAACATAGATTGAAGTAACATAGAAAACTAGGTTATCAACAGCTTCCAATTCCTACTCGCAACCGTTCACCAAATATATATGGAAAGTGGTACATGTAAATGGTGGTATTTTAGATTAGTGTTCCATAGTCACGTGGGTCTTTTTAAGAAACCGTTTACTGCGCATGAGCATGGACGCATACATCATTTGGCCAATCGAAAATTGGTCGAGCGAGAAGAAAACACATCAAACGCGTTTATGACAGGCTTATTTTCATTTCATATAAAATCTCAATCGGACTTGTTGTTTTGTTGTTTTTCTTTAGTTGTCACAATAGGATAGAAAAAGGCGCGAAAAACAGTGCCTGTGTTTATTTTCTCCTGAAAGTCAACGGGTTTATGCTGCGTAGATAATTGAACGTATAATTCCATGATTTTCCAAATATACAATTACATTGAAAACAAAGAACTGTAAAACATCGTTGAAATGTGACTGGGGAATTGTTGAATATACAAAACGTTCGTCAGTTTAGTTATTTCTTATCTCTTCTTTATTATTCTCGTCTGACAATGAATGGCAAATCGAGTTGTGATCCCGCCAATTTCAACAATGGTCTAATAATAGAACAACGGTTGTGCTTATACCAATAAATCCCCATTTCCCATGGTGAATTATAAGTAATGTTCATCTTAATTTCCCGATGGCTTTCTCGTGTTATATTGTTTGCTTACATAACCAATACTAGTTTTATGTACTAAGCAAAGGACCTTTCAAAAAGACTATGTGTCAGGTACCAACTACGATTAAATAGCGTTATGTACAGTGAGTCGACCGGCGGAGGTAGCTAGCTTGTTTACTTTGTACAGTTAACCAGGATAAACCTTTACTTAAAATATACTCGTATAAAAGATATTATCTACAGGACCTATGAACCCATCATGTTTATAGAATAAATTGCTCAATTTGAACATATTCGCCAATAACATGAATTAAGAATGTGTACCATATATTTGAACTTGAATACTTATGTCGCCCTTAATTTGAATGGCACGAAGTAAAGGGTCAGATTAAAACATACATCGTTTAAACATTAAACCGAGACAATACCTCGGCATCACACACAGAATATAAACATGTTTATTCAAATCTGAGACGGTCGGAACCAATTCAGTCTCTGTTTTTCACTCTCTGTCATCATTTTCTATGCCTGAGAAAGCTCATAAGTTAAAGATTATATGAACACTCAAAACTCTAAACACACACTTATGGTTAAATTGTTACACCAATAGGTAATAAAAGGTCTTTGGTTGCACTTGTATCTTTCTTTCTGTCATGTGTTTTATGGATTACATGGTGTTTTCAACGAACAAAATTCGCAGAACTTCACCTTGTCATGTTCTCTGAATATGCCTTTTTCTGAGGAATAAGCGTTCCTGGTTTGAAAAAATCAGATTATGTGAAAGAGCTACTGACTCAAACACTTCATAATAATAGAATAGATGAATCATCAAAAATTGACCTATATCTTAAATTTGCACAACCATTTACGTGGGATACAGTTTAGTAAGCATAATTCAACATCCACTAGTTAAAGACACATCAAAGGAGAGGAGTACAAATAAATTACTGACAAATATATGGAGTTCTTTTTTATGTTCATAAAAGTCATTAGAATAAGTTTAGGAATGCATTGATACCCTATTAGATAGACTCATTTAGAATAAGTTTTTTTGTGCTTGAAATATAGTTGTCTCCAATTCAATCATGTTTATCAACAACCTGTTTGTTTACATATTCAAAATAACGATTTCTGATTGGTCGGTTAAAATTGTGTGTATCAACTGTCAAGGTTAGAGGTGAAGAATCAGGAAATCTGAATTATAAAACTTGCAAATCTGGGTTATTTCTGGTTTACTTTCACATTTTAGTTGTGCTGATGGTGATTTCTGATGAAATTTATTTGAATCTGTCCAAAAGCTTACCAAATAATACAGTTTGATAAAGCATTAATCTCTTTTAATGGGCCTTTCATATAGTTATTCTATATGGTAATGAACGTAACGTGTACTGGTGTTTGATCTTTATGTTATGCATTACTTTACTTGTTTATGTATGCCATAGTGTGAGGGTACTTGTTATCACGGCGATATTGCAAAAAAAAAAAAACATTCCCCCACAACCTTTTGCATGACGTTTTTCAATATTTGTTAGTATAAGATAAATTCCTTTTTGAAGCCAGACATTTATTCAAAACCCTCATTTATTTTAAGCTTTGTACATGTACGCTCATCTTACGCGAGTTGTTTTGCTACCATTTAACCGTTCGATCTACCCACCTCTGAAATCAAGTTTCATATTTACAATGTATGGCGAAAATGGAGGGGAGAAGATATGTTTTGCAAGGGTCTTCCATACATATTTACTAAGTGTTCGGTGCGGAGTGTCAAGGTCTTGTATAAGCCTGTATGTTTTCATGAAGTTGGTTGAATTTAATTTCATAGCGACATTCGTTACTTATATATCTAAATATCGGCAAGGACCAGACGTCTGAGTGATCCATCTAAAGAGGTCCGGTTAAAACAGTAAAGTTTACGACCGTTATCTTTAGCAACCAACACAGTGATCCTAACGATTTCAGAAAAGGGTCGGAAATCGATTGAAGAGCGGGTGCCAAATGTAAAACATGAACAAGCGATACTCCATATTGGTATTAGAAAGGATCATATTGTATAAAAGCAACCATTTTAATAATTGCAAAGTGAGCTTCAGGAGAGGAAATGGCCAAAACGTAAAAACGGGACACTACTGTGATTCGACTAAAATATTGTTCCATGTGCATCGAATTCTGACTTTGTCTAAACCATATTCTATATCAATACACAATATTTTTTGTTGAAACGGTGTTGTAATCTGATTTGATAAATTGCGATATCCTTTTGTAAGCTATCAACACAATTGTCGTTGGGTTAATGACAGATGTAGTAAAAATCGTTGAAACAAATTGGTTGTAACCACCTTAACTGCATAAATAGCCATTTTTGCTTTATTTCCGCCAAATATGTATATAATGATTAGCATACTTGTCATCTTTCCTCCCTCTGACTGTAGTGTCAATTTTAACAACTCACTAATTGATTACTTAGGAATGGGTTTAATATCACACACTTACCAGTTAAGCCTATTTATAAAAATGTGATCTTATCTTGCTATAAATTCATGAAATTAATCGATTATAACGAAATACTCAGAAACCGACTTAAATGAGGATAAGAGTCTTTCGCGCGACGGGGAATGGTCTATAAAACTTAATAGTTGGCAACACTCTTTGACTTGGCAATTCAGAATTTCTTTTGTCTAAAACAAAAAATCCCCAGGTAATGGGAATATGCCGTGAACGTTTAACCCTTTGGAAAATATTCTGTAGTTTTATACTAATTTATTGTATTACACGCTAGTGGCCGTATCATGACGATTGAGTGTCGATCGTCGAAAGCCTTTCATAACTATACCCATTATAAAAAACGGAGGAACCCCCATATGGGCGTCAAACATAACATACATTGCAATTATCTTATACATTATCCATTTTGTAACGTATAACAAACATCTATGTGTTCTAAATTATAGTTATTCCTTTTAATTTAAACAGGAAAGCAACCCAATGGCTGTCGAGTTAGCAACTCATCAGTTCAATGGGAACATACTATTTATCTACCTTTCATATCCCTGTAGTTTCTAAGGCAATAAGACAATCAATTCAATGAACAGTATACACGAATAAAGTACATACATTCAATTAATGCCAACATGGCGATCTGCAATAGAAATGAAATAAAATGATTTAAGTGAGAGAAAATTAAAAAAAAAAAACAGATGAACAAACTCATAATTGCTCATAAATGTTGTTGGATGCTCTAATATATTTGTAAGAGCGTAGATGTCAACATCTAACAAATGTAATATAATTTGGCTGAATATTTCGAATACAAATTCGAAAACAAATTTGCTAGTTTAATCTTATTGCGTCTGATTTTCTAACTTCCTTACTGCAATTGAATAACACGGAGCGGGGCATATCATTATGAAACAGGTCATCCAAAATCATTAGTTTGTGCTTTATGGTTTTGGTGCCAAGGTCAAGTGTCAGCATGTACATATGGTTACATCAAACTTCACAGTACCATATGTCATTGGTTTATCCGGTACTATTCATAAGCAAGATATATACCTGAAAATACATGCTAATTAACATGACACAGCCATGGTATGCACACTTATATTGATCACGCCTTGACATGTGAAAAAAGGGTTGATCTGAATAAAAAGTCCCGGAAAAGACGTTTGTGTAGTACATTGACTGGGATCCATATGAGACAATATATTCGATGACCGACGGGTCATGAACAAAGGATTTTCCCATATGTGTTCAAATGGCAAGATAATCTTAGTTGTTAGTCTTCGTAATCTTAGGTATTACTAACTTGGGCCTCCTTAATCTGCATGACGTACGAGGCTTTCAAACTATTATTCAGCCAAACGCTGATAAGTTTGGTCTAGTATGAATATGAATTTTGCTCGAGCCAACATTTTCGAGCAGCATTTTGCGATGCCTGGTCAATTATATATGGGCTGTACTGTTTGATCATAAAAATAACACTTTATATCGAGCATTGTAAGTTGCATGCTTAACCCTTTCAGCTCGTTGGTCTCTATTTGGACCAGTCACCCATTGATCATAAAGAATTCATTAAACTTTACAGACCTGACCGCGACTTTTATGTAGTTGTCAAGCATGTGACGCATTTACAAGAATATTGTCTTTTGTCTTAACGATCACAATTAAACAACCGTCTTACAATGCCATAAAATTGAAAAAAAAAGACCGATATCTAAACATGACAAAATGTCCCGACACAAACAAACGTGTGTGTAAGTTTATTACGAATGGCGCGGACTGATTCATAAAACTGGAGATATTGAGATAAACCCGATAGTGGACGACGCTCTTTGATTTGACAATCGACAGATTTCGAAATATATCAAGCAGAAAATCTAAGGAAGCGTATATACATGTATGTCGTTCGGCTTTAACCGCATCAAATTAAACTAGCTGATCAGGTTAGATAGCTGATAGTTAAATCAACCGACATTTTTCATACGTATTATGACAAATGACTTTCAATCTTATCGTATCTATCACCATATATAAGACGGAGACCTATAGCTCACATTGCATGAGTCATTTGAGCAAACCCTTTTGTAACGTTTAACATAACCTTTTGCAACAAACTTTTGATTTAGATTATCTAATTCTTGTTTTGGAAGTTGTAAACCGCAGGCAACTAAGCGTAATATACGCACAATGGGAACATATTATCAATATACCGTTTAAATGCCAGTTATACCTACACCCGCCTGTTATTAAACACAAACACAATACAATCAATGACACAGACGGAGTGGGGTAGATCTTTATAAACCGACGGGTCATCCCTAAACCTTAACTACATTTAGTGCGTGTAGCTTAGGTCTCATGTCAGCCTACTACTTGAATGAAGTTGGTTGTGTTAGTTTTTACAGAGCCAACTGGTACTGGTACCGTGTCATTGTATTAATTACAATGTGGATAACACGCGTGGTGCATGATTAGTCAATAGTGACGTCGCTGATTTATCCGGTACTTTATATGGACCAGGTAATGAGATATAGGCTGTATACATGTGTAACATGACCCGCTATGTTTTGTACATAGATTACTAATAATACTCGACATACGGTCTTGTAAAAAGGATACTTACAATAACAATAACTACGCATACGCGTAGGAGCTGGGGAGGGGGCAGGGCTGGGGGCCAGAGTATACTCTTGCCCCCCCCCACCCCCAAATATTCACAATGGGAAATGAAGATATTTGAAAAGAAAAATGAAAGAAACGAAATTTAACAGCAGAATAAAGATAAATGTGTATTTTTGTACTTTATCTAATACCAATTCGCCTTTTGTTATGAACAATAAACAAAATATTTTAGACGTCATCATCGCAAATGGCAATCTGAACAGATCGGGTTTATCCAATGAAAACTCAGCTCACAAAACTATCCAGGAAGTTTCTATGAGAAAGTCAGACTCAAAAGTGTCTTCAATTGTTAGCTAAAGCTTTAAAAATGATGTAATTCTTACACTTCATTAACATTAGAAGCCCTGGCTGTGACAGTCTGGTCGCTATCACTTCTTGTTTAGATCAATACATTTGATTTCCGCGTGAGATCGAGACCTGGCATATCCTTTTATTTTTTTTCTTTATTAAAGATACACATTTTAATACGCTTTCTTTTAATTACTATAATGTTATTGAATTTGTAAATGCATAGTCATAAAAAAGTTTAGGAAAATTTATTCGTAGACCGGTCCTTATCAGAAGTTGCCCCCCCCCCCCAATTTTGAAAACGCTCCTACGCCTATGCTACGAAGTAGGTTATATGTGTAGTTTGGGATGAATTAATACAGACGTCACTTGTTATTCCGTTACATTCAATAAGCCAGAGATACCTTGATTTAGGCTAAACATCATGGCACATCTCCGTTTTGCAATCAATAAAAAAACGACACATGAGAAAATTGTTCGAGTTAAAATTGTTATACTTAAATATCGTCAAAGATCAGACGTTCTTCGATTACTTAGAGGTAATGAGACAATGAATTAAACAAAAAAAAGGATGGGGTTGTTTTGAAATGATGCGTACAAATGTTTTTGACACGCACCATTATCGGAGAAAATTTGAAGTTTGAAACATGATACAATTCGACCCTTTCCTTAAACATATGAATATCGCTTAGTGCATTTCAATTGAAAAAGAATACCTATAGTAAAGTCAAAAGAAGCAAATGGTAGATTGCGTTATCACAATGATCAGTAGGAATTATGCATCAGTATGAGTATTTTGATGGAAAAGCCGATGTAGTGAAACAGGTTGAAACAAGGGGACGAACTATCAAGCTAGACGGAAGTTAAAGTTTGTTGTAGTAACGCTCACTGTTTACAGCAATATTTTACAAACAGGAACTTTTTTTATACTGTTAACATTATATAATTTATATCTATAATCACAGAACTGGATTAAACATGTGGTTTTCGTAGAGTGTCAGCTGACGTACAAAGGCAAAATATCAAGCTAAACGGAAATTAAGTTTGTCGTAGTAACGCTCACTGTTTACAGCAAGATGCCCGGACATATCTTACAAACGGAAGCTTTTGATACGTGTTTACATGATATAATTCGTGTGTACGGTTACAGAACTGGAAGTTTGGTTAGAGTGTTAGTTGAAGTGAAATATTGTTCATTGGTAGGAAAAAGGCCCTTCATAGACGTTTGGACTCGGTCTGTGTTATTTAGAAAGCTGAACATTTTTATTGATATAGAGGTGAGAAAGAAAGATTGATATTTACAATGCATGAAATAGCAAAAATCATCTTAAATATTCAAAATATTTCGCTGATAGAAATAGGCTCAATTAGATAATTGAAAAGTGTTCAAATCGAGCTTTACTCTCTGTACGCCTGATGTCCAAGTTTGATACAATGCCAACTAATTCCGCTCGGTTAAGATGTTTAAAGGACAATACTGTGATAAATTATCTGTTTGAATCGAAGAAATTGCCTGTTATGTTGGTTCATTTGGCTTGTTTTGCAAACTTTAACTAATCTCATTGCAATAGTTATTCACGATTGATTGTTATCATGACAATAGTAAAGGTGTACAGTGTTCATACCGACACACATAACTAAAAAGTGAAACAGTTGTACGTCATCTGTCATAGTTTAACAATTAGAACTGAGCATCGGGTATTTATTTGTTTACTACTCACAAAGATAATAAAGATCCACATTTATTATTTATTCCAGTAATATTCTACCAACATGGAAGTTTCTGGAAGAAGGAAAGAGAAGGATGGTGACGACCACAATACAGGCATTCTATGTGACCCATGCAGACGAGTGAATGAAGAGGAAAACGCCGTATTCTACTGTACAGTGTGTAATGAGTTTCTCTGTGATATTGATGCAAAGAAACACAGAAAAGCTGCTATTTCTAAAGCCCATCAATTATTGGATAGAAATAGCATGCCAAGAGATAAATTAAGATCACATGAAGACAACATTTGTCCCATTCATAGGGGAAAGATTCTGGAGTATTTTTGTAGTACTCACAGTAAAGGCTGCTGTTCTCTGTGTGCTACTAAGGAACACAAACAGTGCGAACTTGAGTACATCGATGATATCGCAAAGGGATATGAAACGAGCAGTGAATGCAAGTCTTTGGTAAGAGACATGACCGAGCTTATGCGGCCTGTGCAAACTACCAAGCAAAATTTAGAGGATAACAAAAGCAATGCGCTGCGTCTTCACTCCGAGATCGTTTTTGAAATCAAGAAATTTAGGTTAGAAATTAACTGTGTCCTGGATTCACTCGAAAACGCCTCGTTGAAAGAAGCAGATGCGGCATTAGACGTCAATAGCAACGGACCTGAGTCAACAAAGACAAATTGCGATGCCCTTCTGGCCAAATTGCAAGAAATGACGTCGTCCATAGAGAACCTCAGAAAATACAAGCAAGATAGACAGTTGGTTATACATGCCAGGGAAGCCAGAACACTAGTCAAAGATATAGAAGATAAGGTTTCAAAACTATCAGACCCAGATAAAAGTAAAGATTACAAGTTTGTTCCGGATAAGGCGATACCACAGCTTCTCCGATCTTTTAAATGTCTTTGACGTTTGGAAATCACGGAAAAAAGTACAAAATCCAAAGAAAATGTACAGAGAGCGAAATTGGTTTCTGGTGCAGAAGTTTTAATACCTGTCACTAATCAGCCTGTACCAGCGGGCCATGTCCGTGATATCAATATCCAACATTCGACAGACACTAAACGTCGCTGCTGGATTACAGGAGGAATCATGCTAGACCAGACTAAATTAGTTTTGGCTGATCGTTACAACGCCAGCGCGAAGGTTGTTGACGTCATCAATAACACCGTAATATCCTGTATACAACTACCATCACCACCAAGGGATATAACACGTGTAGAGAAGGATCAGGTTGTAGTGAGTTGTTACGGGGGTAAATTGGTGTTTCTGAAGGTCGGTATAACATTGTCTATCCTTAAACAATTGGATCTCGGTGGTAACGCGTGGGGTATTGCCTATACAAACAACTCGTTACTTGTTGCGTTTGACTATCCAGATCCATGCGTGAAAATAATGGACTTGATGGGGAAAACGTTGAAAATATTCAAAACTGACTCCGCCGGAAATAACCTCTTTGAGGACCCACGGTATACTGCTCTCAGTAAGGATCAGAGCACGATATTCGTGTCGGATCGGGGCTATGAGCGTGTAACAAGTCTGCGTATGGATGGTACAGTGCGAGGCGTATGTACCGACGGCAAGCTGAGAGGTCCAGGTGGTCTGGTTGTAGATAGAAATGATAATGTGTATGTTGCTGGGTACGAGTCTCACAACATTCACCAACTATCTGCAGACTGTAAACCCACTAAGGTTCTTCTGGATACTGAGCACGGTATTGAATACCCATCGATGGTGACATATTGTAAGGAAAATCACAAATTCTATATTGGTTATAACGTTCAGTCAGGGAAAACCTATGAGTTATCTGTTTTCCAGTTGAAATAAACAAAGACATACAATACAGATAGAAAACCGAACGTAATCTGTTTTATTGTATTTACTGGAGGTGTTTGAAAACAATATTTTATGTCCTATCAGAAGATCATTTATCAATTTCATCATATTTTGAAATGTCTTCTGCATACTCTTTCAACTTTGGAGAGTCGGAAATTTGGTGTTTGGTAAAGGGTTAATGTATAGAACTTAATGTATACACAAAACAAAATAAATGTATAAAAAATTAAAAAGATAAACTAGTATATTCATCGGTCTGTCTCGCCATGTTTCATATCTTTTTTCATTGTATTAAAAGAAGTGTTGGTTTGTTCGTTTTTATAATATGGTTTTACATCGCGTCAACAATTGTTAAGTTATATTGCGATGCCAGACTCAGAACTCAGAACTCAGAACTCAGAATGTTTTATTTGTACAAAAACGCCTCCGGCCCAAAATACATATCATAAGGACTCTGCGTCCAATAGCAAACATTGTTAGGTTCCTGATTAAACAAAAACATTTATAAAATTTACTAAATACAAAATGCAAAATACAGTATTGTTCAAAATAACATCTATGATAAAAAGCATCCATTATATATTTAAACTCAAAATGATGGAGGAAGACTCGCTACTCAACTACCCATAAGGGCTGATCAAGTCGGGTAGAGCCATCGGCATTCCGTAAGTTAGTCGGGAGATTGCCTCTCATGATAATCTAAATATATTGTGATATGAAATATAATGACCCATATTTCGAACGGATTCACCAACGACAGGTAAAAGAACTTCTGTCCTTGGTTAGTATGTGCAACCTTATTTCTGTCATCTTTTTTACATACAAAGAAACCTCTATAATAAAGTCCCCCTAAAACTTTAGCTCAGTCATTTTATGATATGTTACTTAATGATCCATGTTTCGAACGAACTCACCAACGACAGGTAAAAGAACCTCTATCCTTGGTGAGTATGTGCAACCTTATTTCTACCATCTTTTTTACATACAGAGGAACCTCTATAGTTATTATTATTATTATTTTACACCATATTTATATAGCACTCGTATCATAATAAGACATATGTTCAAAAGTGCTTTACAAGATAATGAAAGCACACACATGTACAAAGGACACAGTAACACTGTGGTGAAATACAGGAATTACAAAACAGCAGATAAATACTGTTTCATTACAATGCAACAAAAAAGGCGGCTTGAAAAAACATGTACTACTGAAGTACAGAAGTACAGGAATAGCAGCACTATTCAGCACAAGAAATGATGCACTGGTACAGTGCTGCAGAGAAAAAGCTATTGCAGTACAATGCAGCATTTACAGTATGGCACAGTGCAGTACCAGTATCACCACTGAAGTGCAATGCAATGATTTACCTTTAGCTCAATGAATCTTGCAAACCCAATTCGTCATATGCCTAAAAGATATTCTTTTAGAAGGATCTAGGGCAGAAGGCTTTGTAAAATCATTGTTGAAAAATGAGAATTTGCTCGTTATAAGTTATTTCTCCTTTTTTCCACTATCATTCTACCCTAACTGAAAAAAAAGTTGTTTTTTTTCGCAATTCATTGTTGCACAATATGTATGAGACCACCTTGCATATAGAGCTCAATTCAAGGATTCAATGTAAAAACAATGTTGAAGAATCTTCACCAAAGGCTAATATAAAGCTGAAGATGGGTTGTAGTTAACCCTTTACCAAATGCCAAATTTTCGACTGTCCCAAATTGAAAGCGTTTTCAAACCACATTTCAAAACGTGATGAAATTGAAAAATACTATTCTGATAGAGCAGAAAACATTGTGGGTAAAGGAAAAATTGCTCGTTAAGAGCAATTTCTCCTTTTCCCGCAGTCTTTTTTTTTCCAAAGTTGTCTGCAACAAACTGGTCAAATGTCATTATTGTTTGGCAATGGGTTAAGCAGATAACTAAATCGAAGTGCTTTCATATACCAAAGGTTAGTGCTCTTAAGTTGGTTATATGTTCTCTCTTGGTTGATATTCAGTTTTAACTCGTTTCTTAATCCCATTACTTCTTCAATCATCCATAATTATGTTTACATGCCTTTGACAGAAATAAGAGGATAACATTATAGAGTATGACATAGAAAAACAAATAATGAAGTGAGTTTGGCTTAGTATTACACTTGTGAAAGATGAATTACTCCCGATGATACTCTCTAGCTGTCAATGTTGAGTGTAACGGTTATGCCTGGCACAGAGGTTAAGGTCAAAACTTGCAATTTGGGGGCCCATGTTCGAGCTCCAGTGTATCTCTGGATTGGTGAGAGTGACCTTTGGCAAGACACTGCATAGCTCTAGCCTGGTACTGGTGAATCCAGGAAAGCAGTTACATAACTGAAAACAATTATTGACAACCTATAAACAAACTTAGTATAAGATGTGATTATTGTTGTCATAATTTGGTATGAGTTAACAGCCTTACATTTCTAAATTTAACATAGTGTTACTCTTCCTAGATTCAAAGGGGCCTCCATGGCCTAGTGGTTAGAGTAAAGAACTTAAATTCACATCACCCCTCTCAGCATGAATTACAATACCAGTGAAGGTATTTGGATTTTAATGAGAGGTAGTCTCCCAACCGACTAACAGAATACTGATGATTCTTCTTGGCTTGATCAGCCCTTATATGCAGTTAAAAATGAGGTCGTCTCCCATCATTTAGAGTCAGGCATTGCAACATCACTAAAATAATGTTGACCAGATGTAGAAATCAAACGAAAATAAATAAAATCAAGATTCAAAATACTGAGTATGACTGAATGACTCTTGTTACCATGACTATACTGAATATGACAGGATGACTCTTGTTTCTATGTCTAACTGAGTATGACTTGATGACTCTTGTTACCATGACAATACTTAATGTGACTGAATAACTTGTTACCATGACAATACTGAGTATGACTGAATGACTCTTGTTACTAAGACAATACTAAGTACTGACTTGATGACAATACTGAGTATGACTGAATGACTCTTGTTACTAAGACAATACTAAGTATGACTTGATAACTCTTGTTACCATGACAATACCGAGTACAACTTAATGATTCTTGTTATCATGACAAATCTAAGTATGCCTGGATAACTCTTGTAACAATGACAGAACTGAGTACGACTTGATGATTCTTGTTATCATGCCAAATCGAAGTATGCCTGGATAACTCTTGTAACCATGACAGTACCGAGTATGACTTTATGATTCTTGTCACCATGACAATACTGAGTATGACTTGAATATTCTTGTAACTATGACAGTACTGAGTATGACTTGATGATTATTGTTACCATGACAATACTGAGTATGGCTGAATGAATCGTATTACCATATCAATACTGAGTATGACTGGATGACTTTTGTTACCATGACAATACTGAGTATGACTTGACTGTTGTTACAAAGACAATACTGAGTATGACTTGACAACTGTTGTTACCATGACAATACTGGGTATGACTAGATGACTTGTGTTACCATGACCCGAGTATAACTGGATGACTTTTGTTACCATGACAATACTGAGTATGACTGGATGACTTTTGTTACCATGACAGTACTGAGTATGACTGGATGACTTTTGTTACCATGACAATACTGAGTATGACTGGATGACTTTTGTTACCATGACAATACTGAGTATGACTGGATGACTTTTGTTACCATGACAATACTGAGTATAACTGGATGACTTTTGTTACCATGACAATACTGAGTATGACTGGATGACTTTTGTTACCATGACATTACTGAGTATGACTGAATGCATTTCTTGTTACTATGGCATAAGTAGGCACATCACACTCAGTTTAGTTTACTAAATAATTGTTCTGCTTTAATCCTAACTACAAAATCACAGTTTGTTCTTGAAAATCCTTTTATGAGTCACAAAATTACTTCTCTCTGATGCAAAACCCTTTTTGCAGTGAAAAAGTGTTTTAAATCATTGTGATAAATTAAGAATTTCTCATAGGGAACAAACTCTCTTCTCCCATAGGGATTTCAATGAATGCTAATCAATTATGCATTTCTAAGCGGATTTAAAATTTTTGTTTGCAGCTTTGATATATTGGTAATATTCTTTGCACTGGAAATGACTTGATTCAGAGAAAGAATGAATATATAGATCTGGGAAAAATCAGAATCTCAATGGTTACTTTTTTTGTGAAATGTGCTATTTCGGAATATGTAAGTGTTTAATACAATGAATTTGACTTGTTTGCCTATAAAAATATCGGCATGTACATGTCAAAGGAGAAATATATTTTTATGGGCAAACCCTCAATTTTTATCCTGTACTTATGTGAGTACTTCCTTAAAGATTATAACAAACTCAACTGCAAGATATAAACTCCCCGAATATCTGGCAGTCAATGATTTATGCATAGAGGTCAAAAGGTTGTCAAAAATTGTTGATTTTAATCCTGTATACAGTGTATACGTCTCAAGCAGGAAATCTGTGTAAATGTCTCAAATATGTTATGTTACTTATTGTTGTTTTTTTCGAATTAACATATCATGTGATAAATGCTCATGTTTATTCATGCAATGTTAACCAATGAATATTCATGATATGTGATACAGAAAAAAGAAATGCTCATGAATATTTGTCAGGGCTTCTCCTTTGCTTATCATGTGTTGATTAACCAAATGTTTGCTATGCACTTATTTGTTGTAACTCACAATACCATTGGAACAGAACACATCAGAAAACAATGTGAGAAAAGCATGAATTTCTTTTAACTATCAATGGTTTCTCTTTTAGACTATGGATTCTATGCAATCTCAAAAGAAAATACATTTTTTCTTTATTTGATTTTTGTCCTCTGCTGTTGCTTTGAATTCGGACCAGACACAAAATTCCCTTTTCACCTATATATACAGTGATCTCTCTTTGAATAAGGGAAATAATCCTGGATGGAGTTTGAATATTCCTTTTGAGAATGGGTTTCACTAAGAATGCAAGACAGCGTTTGTTTGTCTATATGTGATAAGCAAGGCGTTCATTTTCATGAAATTGTTTTTATTTTTAAACATAAATGTCTCTGTTGTAAGATGAGTAATAGTTTATTTATAATCCACAGTTTAAAGGAAAGTGTATAGTATAAATTGTTAAAAAGAAGATAGAGGAAATTGAGTCAGAGCGAACATGATTTGACTGTGAAAAATGGTTTCTATATATATGATTCAAAACTTGCTGACTGGTGATACTTTTCACAACTGAATTACTATCATTTTATTAAAAGATGTGTAACTTAATACCACACAGTTAACCTTTAAACAGCAGATTTGATTGATTACTTCTGAATAAACCACCGACTGCTGATGTGAGTCAATAGAGTCTAAATTATCAAGGTCTGAAGATGTTTTTTTTTATGAAGTAACTGGTTAATGAAATAGTGTTACCAATTTAGCATTTACAGATTTGATATGATATACCTGTGTATTTGTACCTGTACTTGTGGTGAACGTCCAATATACCTTTAATACACCTTAACAGTTAATAAGTGTTTCCCCCATGTTATGTTCGTATGTTTTTTGTAGTTTTTGGATACACTACACTTTTCGTTGAATTATGAAAATATTAAAAAAAAAGAAGACATTTCCTTAAAATGTAACTTATAAACAAAAAATGTGTTTTCCTTTTCTTTTAACTTTCCAAAAACTTAAAAATACAACATCTATTAGGTCCTTGCCAGACCGCAACCAGCATAGATAGTGATACACGATACTCCTATCCTTTGTATATAAGAATTGGGCGTTGAACAGTTGTTATTGTACCATATTGGATGGAATTACCAGATAACTCTTTCGAAATGTATAAAAACTCGCATTTTGTCTGAGACACAAGTTGGAACTGTTTTTCCCGAATTACGATCTTTCTCCACTCTTCCATGTATTGATGTATTGCAGATAAAATGAATTCGTGTTTTTGGTGAATGCCTTTTGAAATGTTTGTCTGCTTCATGAGGAATAGCTTCACGAAATGAAGGCTGCTGTAGGCCCAATGGTTCAGGTGTATGACTTGTGGCACGGGGCTCCCGTGTTAAATCCTTGTCAGCGGCACTGGAGAATGTCCTTGGGCAGCGTTCTGCCTAGTACTGGTAAAATCAAGGATAGCTGTAACTGAAATACTGACTACTAGCAAATACACTGTGAAATTGTTTTAATAGCACACATCCGATTCTTTAACACACACACATCCCAACCAACTTACGACTGACAATAGTCTGGCTACACGTGATGAAGCCAACGAAAGGTCTATGCTAGGGCTCAAACTACACCCAGGATTACTTCCCTTTACTTTCTTCTGCTATACAGTCTCTCCTTGTCTAATGAAAAAGGAGATCAATGCTTAGGGGAATGACTAATATTGTGAGGTACCGATGTGGATATGCCGAAGCATGGATACGTGCATTGACCGCTGTAGAATATTTACTTATAGAAATGAAAACGACATTGAGCAACAAACCAGTTAAAACTGTTAGTCATAAGGATAAAGTTTTTCTTTGGTTAACGTGATATTCATAATGGTTTAAGGCATCGTGCATAATGGCAAACTCCTCAAAGTTATCTCCCTTCATTGGATTGATCACTCCCACCATAATGTCACATGACCATATGCTTTGACACAAATGGCGTCTAGAAATGGCTGCGACAACACCCCCCCCTTTTCACCCCCTAAAACACGCACATTTTGCTTTAGTTTAGATTTTTAAACTTAACTGGACAAAAATCAACACAATTAGACGTTACTTATTAAATATTACATCCAGTAAAACATTTCGATGAAAATCTTCATGGTGGCAGTGATCAATGCAGCGTAGCAGGGGGAGATTACCGTAAGGAGCTTGGTATGATGGTTCGAGGCCTCCACACGATTGAAATGAAGTTCAATGAGTTGATTTAAAACCATACTTGCGCTCCTTTACAATTAAATTGAGAAGGTTCTAGAATAGTTGAAAAGTACTTGAAAGTACTTTAAAGTCCCTGTAATAGAGGAATTGAGATTGTAACACGTTCACATGATGCTTTTAAAAGAGTGAATATTATTAGGTTTGTTTACAATTAACGATAAAACAAGGTCAGCCGAGAAACGTTGGGGACCAATAAAACCCGAGAAATTCTCCATTTTGAATGTTCACGTTGTTAATATTGGATAAATGATAGTATTTTTATGTGTTTCACGTGATTTTTCTAACCATGTGATCACCATTCATTAATCCGAAGCGCGCATTGCTAGTTTAGATGTAATGCGAATGTAAACAATGAAGTTAAATAGGTGGGCACCAAATTTGTGAAAAAAGCACTTTGAAACATAGATTATAGATAGTACAGGCGTTATATTGTCATGCTCCTGTGGTCTTTCGCTATGTTTCATCATATTCTATCACAATTTGTAACTCATTTTTACATTTTCTTCTGAGCGCTAGTATGCTTTTAAGAAAGACCATCTTATTCGTATCAAGTTGCAGACTTCTCATCCACAAGGTCTTTCAGTCGTAGGCAAGCGATTTTCTTCACTTCGTTAGTACCAGTGACGACTTCTTCCTCCTTTCCCACAAAGTTCCCCAACCGCAACTCTAACGCCCGCAAAATGGTGTCTATTTTGTTCAGCCTTGCACAGATCACAAACGGGAATCCAAACCTTTCCTTATACTGCGTGTTTAACTCAGAGATGAGTTCCCTCTGTTCTTCCGTTATCTTGTTCAACCCCGCAGCAGCTTGTTCCTTTGTCGATTCGTTGGATAGTAAACCAGCCGTCGCTAGACGTCCTGCTAAATCTGGGAAGAGTCTTAGTAAGCTCTCCTTGCCTGCAATGAAGTAGTCAATGTTATCAGTTAAAGTTTGACTTGCATTTAGATGGTGGCTTTAAGGGACTATCTCCGAGTTACTGTTCTGTTATCATCACGCATGATTTAAATCTAAATCTGTGGGCGTAGTCCCTTCCAACGCTAAATTTAGCGGTGTACCCTTATGTTAAATGGAGGTTCACCGCACTTTACAATTTCGGTCTATTTCGTACACCATAGTGAACAACATTACACCGTTAAACCGGTTGCCACATCTGCCAATCTGAACACATCGGGTTTATCCAATAGAAAACACCTCTGAAATAATAGGGATGACGCCATATTGTTTCCCGCGAGAATGACGTCACTTTCTTTCGTTTCTAAAAATAGATCTTGAATGTAAAATCCAAAAAGTCGTTAAATTTGATTGAGGAAACAAGTATACATGTCACAACAACAAGTTCGCCATTTGGTATGAGTTACTGATCAAAAGTGATTAAAAAGGATGTCCAACACTTCCATACACATTGAACTACTTAACATGCACGCTTAGAAAAGGTGTTCATTGGCGGATGCCGATTTACCCGAAAAATTGTAACCCTACACTTATATCCGAGGTGTATTTCACAGCTTACGGAAATACCCGAGTAGTTCCGATTGCACATCTGCAAGTCAGTTGTGCTATATCTTAACCAGGCAGTTTTGAACAGGATTGAGAGGCATATCAATGATATTGTTTAACCCTTTCTCGAATAGTTAATTTTCGACTGTGCCAAATTGAAAGAGTTTGCAGACGACATTTCAAAATGTGTGGGATTGGAAAATAATCTTCAGATAGAGCAGAAGACATTGTGAAAAAGGGAGGAATTGCTCGTTAAGAGCCGTTTCTAATTTTCCCACAATGTTTCCCAGAGTCGTTGTTGTTGTTTCTTTTTTGTTCTACATGCGGCGCAAACACTGGTAACGAATCTATGAGGTGTATTACCTTGAGTTTGTTTTGGGGAGTAATTTATTAGAACATGTTTAACATATTTTACAATTCGCGTAAAAAAGTCATAAACCCATTACCAAACAATAACGACATTTAACCAATTTGATGCAGACGACTCTGGAAAACATTGTAGAAAAAGGAGAAATTGCTCTTAACGAGCAATTTCTCATTTTCCCACCATGTTTCCTGCCCAATTAGAAGATTATTTTCCAATTACATCACAGTTTGAAATGACGCCTGCAAACACTTTCACTTTGGGACAGACGAAAATTTGGCGTTTGGTAAAGGGTTAAAAGACAAACAGTTGGTGCTATGTGTTACCTGCAATGGGCAAGTCGTCCATTAACTTTGAAAAGGCGTTATTTAATTCATCAAATGAGGCGAACGGTCTTTCTCTGTAAACAGCGCTTGCACTCAATGGACACCCCTCTATAACGTTTCCAAACCTCTCCATAAACTCTGTATAGGACATCTTATTTACGTCGCTCATTGTTAGAAGAGTCATGGTTCTTATTGCTGAATCCTGGGGTAAAATAATATACAGTGATGTCTCGTTAATCCGAACACGCCCGCTCCCAACACAATTTCCGGATGACCGAATCATCCGGACTAATGAAGCTGACCATGTTCTAATACACATTAAGACATAAACGGTCTGTAAGCACGTGTATACTTATAACCCTTTAGCACACTTCAAAACGTGATGAAATTCAAAAATGATCTTCTGATATGGCAGAAAACATTGTGTGAAAAGGAGAAATTGCTCGGCACGAGCAATTTCTCATTTACCCACAAAGTTTTCAAGGGTCGTCTGCAACAAACTGGTCAAATAATTCCGTTCCCTTACCATTTCGTTCGGATTGCGAGACATCCGGATAATCGTGGTCCGGATAAACGAGGCTTCACTGTACATTTGATTTTGTTTCGTGACAAAATCTATTATGAAGATCATACCACAATTATCCGCAAATCACTGTTACAAAAGGAGAACGGAGATATGTGATGGTAAAGTAACAATATTGATGATGATTATTGAAACATGTGATAAGCATAGCAAGCGTTACAGTGATATATATAACATGGTGAAATCTGTGATCCAAAACCGGAATAGGGATGTCAGGAGAATGACTTAAAATCACTATTCTTTGTGAGGAAATGCCGTTTCAGTAGCGGCATATCAGTGTACCATCGTCAATCGGTTGTAAAAAAGGCACTAATCGCAATGTACGTTGCTAAACTTCGAGAGAAAGCCAACCTTTTACAGCATCGCCATAAAAAGACGGCTGCTACAGCGAGATTGTAGAGCTAGTACGTATACAAAAAGTCACTCATGTCACAAAGACGTACGACGAGCTAACGACTATTTCTTCAAGATGGTACCACTACTGCTACTATTTACACCGCCACATAACAGAACAAGGACCGAGAACATGCGACGTAAAACTA
Organism: Cerastoderma edule; assembly: GCA_947846245.1. Classification (NCBI taxonomy): domain Eukaryota; kingdom Metazoa; phylum Mollusca; class Bivalvia; order Cardiida; family Cardiidae; genus Cerastoderma; species Cerastoderma edule. Next base: position 25,674,539 of record OX401417.1, read on the forward strand.
AGGTTACGAGAATGATGGTAATAACAAACCAAATCCCACCGCTGCCACCAATTTTGTAACGTGTATCGGGTCCCTCTCGGAGTAAAGACATCGGGGGTCACCCATCTAGGTACTAACCGCAATGTAAGAATCTTAACTTCGAAAGAAAGCCAACCACTCAACCGCATCCCTAGTAAAAGACGGCTTCTACAGCGAGGCTGTAGAAGTTATATTTGTAAATAAGCCCTATTACCTAAAATTGATGACGATGGTGATGGCTGGCTGTCTATTCGATCGGATAGTTACGGAGGTTAATATGATTATGACGACAACGAGGATGATAACAACAAGAAATTTATCTCTCACCATCAATCCCATATCTGCCTTATGTAATCCCATCAAAGTATTGAGTTGTTTTAACTGGTTCCCCGGTGTCTACTGGCTCAACTACCTATATTCGATAGATGAGAGATCGGTTCCCAGTATAGAGCGGGTGTGGATCACGTGAACTTGTTTGCCAAACGTCTGCCACAATGTAATTGATCACATGGGACGGATTGAATGAGACGTTATACCTTGGTTGACCATGACCATAGCGTATGGTGTCAGGTAAGTCCAATCTCTAATTATCCATGATTTAAAAGCGTCTACATCAAAAGACTCTTTTAATAACTGACCAGGGAAAATGGACTTGACAACACTAGCAATTTCTTATGTAAAACAGCTCTTTAAGAATACCACCATGTTTATAACAAGTGAACTCGTTTTCCCACAATAAATCCACTAGTTTTGAAGTATGTATTTTTGTTGATAGGATATGCGCTTGCGTGAACTATCAGATGAAATACACGTGTGCATTGAATTTGTCCTTGACTAGTTTAATATTTTGTCAATCATATCGAACGTGCAGTTTGAAAGACAATAGGGGCCCCACATATCATTAAGTGTAGATTGTTTGATGCGTACTAATAGGCCCGTATAGGAAGAACGCCAATATAATGCCCGTCTATAAACAATAACAATAAAAGGCCCGTCGAGGAACAATGTCAGTAACAAGGTCTGTAAAGTAACAATGTCAATAAGACTTAGAAGAATGACAATGAGAGGCCCGTCTATGAACAATGAGAATAAGAGGCCCGTCTATGAACAATGACGTTAAAAGGCCCTTATAGCAACAATGTAAATAAATGACCCGTCTAGGAACAGTAAGAAGAAAAGAAGCCCGTCTTGGAAAAATGTCAATAAGTGGCCCATCTAGGAATAATGTCAATAAGAAGCCCGTCTAGGAACAATGCCAATGAGACGCCCGTCTAGGAAAAATGTCAATAAGTGGCCCGTCTAGGAACAGTGTGAAAAAAAGAAGCCCGTCTAGGAAAAATGTCAATAAGTGGCCCGTCTAGGAATAATGTCAATGAGAGGCCCGTCTTGGAACAATGCCAATGAGAAGCCCGTCTAGGAAAAATGTCAATAAGGGACCGTCTAGGAACAATGACAATAAGAGTCCCGTCTAGAAACAATAACAATGAGAAGCCCGTCTAGGAACAGTGACAATGAGAAGCCCGTCTAGGAAAAATGACAATAAGAAGCCCGTCTAGGAACAATGTCAATAAGAAGCCCGTCTAGGAACAATGTCAATGAGAGGCACGTCTAGGAACAATGACAATAAGAAGCCCGTCTAGGAACAATGTCAATGAGAGGCCGGTCTATGAACAATGACAATAAGGGACCGTCTATGAACAATGACAATGAGAACCCCGTCTATGAACAATGTCAATAAGAAGCCCGTCTAGGAACAATGACAATGAGAAGCCCGTCTAGGAACAATGACAATGAGAGGCCCGTCTAGGAACAATGACAATGAGAAGCCCGTCTAGGAACAATGACAATGAGAAGCCCGTCTAGGAATAATGACAATGAGAAGCCCGTCTAGGAATAATGACAATAAGAGGCCCGTCTAGGAACAATAACAATGAGAAGCCCGTCTAGGAACAGTGACAATAAGAGGCCCGTCTATGAACAATGACAATAAGAAGCCCGTCTATGAACAATGACAATGAGAAGCCCGTCTAGGAACAATGACAATGAGAAGCCCGTCTAGGAAAAATGTCAATAAGAAGCCCGTCTAGGAACAATAACAATGAGAGGCCCGTCTAGGAACAATGACAATAAGAGGCCCGTCTAGGAACAATGCCAATGAGAAGCCCGTCTAGGAACAATGACAATGAGAAGCCCGTCTAGGAACAATGACAATGAGAAGCCCGTCTAGGAACAATTACAATGAGAAGCCCGTCTAGGAACAATGACAATGAGAAGCCCGTCTAGGAATAATGTCAATAAGAAGCCCGTCTAGGAATAATGTCAATAAGAGTCCCGTCTAGGAACAATAACAATGAGAACCCCGTCTAGGAACAATGACAATAAGAGGCCCGTCTAGGAACAATGACAATAACAGGCCCGTCTAGGAACAATGACAATAAGAAGCCCGTCTAGGAACAATGACAATGAGAAGCCCGTCTAGGAATATGTCAATAAGAAGCCCGTCTAGGAACAATAACAATGAGAAGCCTGTCTGGGAATAATGTCAATAAGAGTCCCGTCTAGGAACAATGACAATGAGAAGCCCGTCTAGGAACAATGACAATAAGAAGCCCGTCTAGGAACAATAACAATGAGAAGCCCGTCTAGGAACAATGACAATGAGAAGCCCGTCTAGGAAAAATGTCAATAAGGGACCGTCTAGGAACAATGACAATAAGAGTCCCGTCTAGAAACAATAACAATGAGAAGCCCGTCCAGGAACAATGACAATACGAAGCCCGTCTAGGAAAAATGACAATAAGAGGCCCGTCTAGGAACAATGACAATAAGAGGCCCGTCTATGAACAAAGACAATAAGAGGCCCGTCTATGAACAAAGACAATAAGAGGCCCGTCTAGGAACAGTGACAATAAGAGGCCCGTCTAGGAACAATAACAATGAGAGGCCCGTCTAGGAACAATGACAATAAGAGGCCCGTCTATGAACAATGACAATAAGAGGCCCGTCTAGGAAAAATGACAATAAGAGGCCCGTCTAAGAACAATGACAATAAGAGGCCCGTCTATGAACAATGACAATAAGAGGCCCGTCTAGGAACAATGACAATGAGAAGCCCGTCTAGGAAAAATGACAATGAGAAGCCCGTCTAGGAACAATGACAATGAGAAGCCCGTCTAGGAACAGTGACAATGAGAAGCCCGTCTAGGAACAATGACAATGAGAAGCCCGTCTAGGAACAATGACAATGAGAAGCCCGTCTAGGAACAATGACAATGAGAAGCCCGTCTAGAAACAATGACAATAAGAAGCCCGTCTAGGAACAATGACAATGAGAAGCCCGTCTAGGAATAATGACAATGAGAAGCCCGTCTAGGAATAATGACAATAAGAGGCCCGTCTAGGAACAATAACAATGAGAAGCCCGTCTAGGAACAGTGACAATAAGAGGCCCGTCTATGAACAATGACAATAAGAAGCCCGTCTATGAACAATGACAATGAGAAGCCCGTCTAGGAACAATGACAATGAGAAGCCCGTCTAGGAAAAATGTCAATAAGAAGCCCGTCTAGGAACAACAACAATGAGAGGCCCGTCTAGGAACAATGACAATAAGAGGCCCGTCTTGGAACAATGACAATGAGAAGCCCGTCTAGGAATAATGTCAATAAGAGTCCCGCCTATAAACAATAACAATGAGAAGCCCGTCTAGGAACAATGACAATGAGAAGCCCGTCTAGGAACAATGACAATAAGAGGCCCGTCTAGGAACAATGACAATGAGAAGCCCGTCTAGGAACAATGACAATAAGAAGCCCGTCTAGGAAAAATGTCAATAAGGGACCCGTCTAGGAATAATGTCAATAAGAAGCCCGTCTAGGAACAATAACAATGAGAACCCCGTCTAGGAACAATGACAATAAGAGGCCCGTCTAAGAACAATGACAATAAGAGGCCCGTCTAGGAACAATGACAATGAGAAGCCCGTCTAAGAATAATGTCAATAAGAGTCCCGCCTAGAAACAATAACAATGAGAAGCCCGTCTAGGAACAATGACAATGAGAAGCCCGTCTAGGAACAATGACAATGAGAGGCCCGTCTAGGAACAATGTCAATAAGAGTCCCGTCTAGGAACAATGTCAATAAGAAGCCCGTCTAGGAATAATGTCAATAAGAGTCCCGTCTAGGAACAATAACAATGAGAACCCCGTCTAGGAACAATGACAATAAGAGGCCCGTCTACGAACAATGCCAATGAGAAGCCCGTCTAGGAACAATGCCAATGAGAAGCCCGTCTAGGAACAATGTCAATAAGAGTCCCGTCTATGAACAATGACAATGAGAAGCCCGTCTAGGAACAATGACAATGAGAAGCCCGTCTAGGAATAATGTCAATAAGAAGCCCGTCTAGGAAAAATGTCAATGAGAAGCCCGTCTAGGAACAATGACAATAAGAGGCCCGTCTATGAACAATGACAATAAGAGGCCCGTCTACGAACAATGCCAATGAGAAGCCCGTCTAGGAACAATGACAATGCGAAGCCCGTCTAGGAATAATGACAATAAGAAGCCCGTCTAGGAAAAATGTCAATAAGGGACCCGTCTAGGAATAATGTCAATAAGAAGCCCGTCTAGGAACAATGACAATAAGAGGCCCGTCTAAGAACAATGACAATAAGAGGCCCATCTAGGAACAATGACAATGAGAAGCCCGTCTAGGAATAATGTCAATAAGAGTCCCGCCTAGAAACAATAACAATGAGAAGCCCGTCTAGGAACAATGACAATGAGAAGCCCGTCTAGGAACAATGACAATGAGAGGCCCGTCTAGGAACAATGTCAATAAGAGTCCCGTCTAGGAACAATGTCAATAAGAAGCCCGTCTAGGAATAATGTCAATAAGAGTCCCGTCTAGGAACAATAACAATGAGAACCCCGTCTAGGAACAATGACAATAAGAGGCCCGTCTACGAACAATGCCAATGAGAAGCCCGTCTAGGAACAATGCCAATGAGAAGCCCGTCTAGGAACAATGACAATAAGAAGCCCGTCTATGAAAAATGTCAATGAGAAGCCCGTCTAGGAACAATGACAATGAGAAGCCCGTCTAGGAATAATGACAATAAGAAGCCCGTCTAGGAAAAATGTCAATAAGGGACCCGTCTAGGAATAATGTCAATAAGAAGCCCGTCTAGGAACAATAACAATGAGAAGCCCGTCTAGGAATAATGTCAATAAGAAGCCCGTCTAGGAATAATGTCAATAAGAGTCCCGTCTAGGAACAATAACAATGAGAACCCCGTCTAGGAACAATGACAATAAGAGGCCCGTCTAGGAACAATGGCAATAACAGGCCCGTCTAGGAACAATGACAATAAGAAGCCCGTCTAGGAACAATGACAATGAGAAGCCCGTCTAGGAATAATGTCAATAAGAAGCCCGTCTAGGAACAATAACAATGAGAAGCCCGTCTAGGAATAATGTCAATAAGAGTCCCGTCTAGGAACACTGACAATGAGAAGCCCGTCTAGGAACAATGACAATGAGAAGCCCGTCTAGGAACAATGACAATAAGAAGCCCGTCTAGGAACAATAACAATGAGAAGCCCGTCTAGGAACAATGACAATGAGAAGCCCGTCTAGGAACAATGACAATGAGAAGCCCGTCTAGGAACAATGACAATGAGAAGCCCGTCTAGGAACAGTGACAATGAGAAGCCCGTCTAGGAACAATGACAATAAGAGGCCCGTCTAGGAACAATGACAATAAGAAGCCCGTCTAGGAACAGTGACAATGAGAAGCCCGTCTAGGAACAACGACAATGAGAAGCCCGTCTAGGAATAATGTCAATAAGAAGCCCGTCCAGGAAAAATGTCAATGAGGGACCGTCTATGAACAATGACAATAAGAGGCCCGTCTAGGAACAATGACAATGAGAAGCGCGTCTAGGAACAATGACAATGAGAAGCCCGTCTAGGAAAAATGTCAATGAGAAGCCCGTCCAGGAAAAATGTCAATGAGGGACCGTCTATGAACAATGACAATAAGAGGCCCGTCTATGAACAATGACAATAAGAGGCCCGTCGATGAACAATGACAATGCGAAGCCCGTCTAGGAACAATGAAAATGAGAAGCCCGTCCAGGAAAAATGTCAATGAGAAGCCCGTCTAGGAAAAATGTCAATGAGGGACCGTCTAGGAAAAATGTCAATAAGAAGCCCGTCTAGGAACAATGACAATAAGAAGCCCGTCTATGAACAATGACAATAAGAGGCCCGTCTAGGAACAATGACAATGAGACACCCGTCTAGGAAAAATGTCAATGAGAAGCCCGTCTAGGAAAAATGTCAATAAGGGACCGTCTATGAACAATGACAATAAGAGGCCCGTCTATGAGCAATGACAATAAGAGGCCCGTCTATGAACAATGACAATAAGAGGCCCGTCTATGAACAATGACAATAAAAGGCCCGTCTAGGAACAATGACAATGAGAAGTCCGTCTAGGAACAATGACAATGTGAGGCACGTCTAGGAACAATGACAATAAGAGGCCCGTCTAGGAAAAATGTCAATAAGGGACCGTCTATGAACAATGACAATAAGAGGCCCGTCTATGAACAATGACAATAAGAAGCCCGTCTATGAACAATGACAATAAGAGGCCCGTCTAGGAACAGTGACAATAAGAGGCCCGTCTAGGAACAATAACAATGAGAGGCCCGTCTAGGAACAATGACAATAAGAGGCCCGTCTATGAACAATGACAATAAGAGGCCCGTCTAGGAAAAATGACAATAAGAGGCCCGTCTATGAACAATGACAATAAGAGGCCCGTCTATGAACAATGACAATAAGAAGCCCGTCTAGGAACAATGACAATGAGAAACCCGTCTAGGAACAATGACAATAAGAATCCCGTCTATGAACAATGACAATAAGAAGCCCGTCTATGAACAATGACAATGCGAAGCCCGTCTATGAACAATGACAATAAGAGGCCCGTCTAGGAACAATGACAATGAGACACCCGTCTAGGAAAAATGTCAATGAGAAGCCCGTCTAGGAAAAATGTCAATAAGGGACCGTCTATGAACAATGACAATAAGAGGCCCGTCTATGAGCAATGACAATAAGAGGCCCGTCTATGAACAATGACAATAAGAGGCCCGTCTATGAACAATGACAATAAGGGACCGTCTATGAACAATGACAATAAGAAGCCCGTCTATGAACAATGACAATAAAAGGCCCGTCTAGGAACAATGACAATGAGAAGTCCGTCTAGGAACTATGACAATGAGAGGCACGTCTAGGAACAATGACAATAAGAGGCCCGTCTAGGAAAAATGTCAATAAGGGACTGTCTATGAACAATGACAATAAGAGGCCCGTCTATGAGCAATGACAATAAGAGGCCCGTCTATGAAAAATGACAATAAGAGGCCCGTCTAGGAACCATGACAATAAGAGGCCCGTCTATGAACAATGACAATAAGAGGCCCGTCTATGAACAATGATAATAAGAGGCCCGTCTAGGAACAGTGACAATAAGAGGCCCGTCTAGGAACAATAACAATGAGAGGCCCGTCTATGAACAATGACAATAAGAGGCCCGTCTATGAACAATGACAATAAGAGGCCCGTCTAGGAAAAATGACAATAAGAGGCCCGTCTATGAACAATGACAATAAGAGGCCCGTCTATGAACAATGACAATAAGAAGCCCGTCTAGGAACAATGACAATGAGAAGCCCGTCTAGGAACAATGACAATAAGAAGCCCGTCTATGAACACTGACAATGCGAAGCCCGTCTATGAACAATGACAATGCGAAGCCCGTCTATGAACAATGACAATAAGAGGCCCGTCTAGGAACAATGACAATGAGACACCCGTCTAGGAAAAATGTCAATGAGAAGCCCGTCTAGGAAAAATGTCAATAAGGGACCGTCTATGAACAATGACAATAAGAGGCCCGTCTATGAGCAATGACAATAAGCGGCCCGTCTATGAACAATGACAATAAGAGGCCCGTCTATGAACAATGACAATAAGGGACCGTCTATGAACAATGACAATAAGAGGCCCGTCTATGAACAATGACAATAAGAGGCCCGTTTAGGAACAATGACAATGAGAAGTCCGTCTAGGAACAAATACAATGAGAGGCACGTCTAGGAACAATGACAATAAGAGGCCCGTCTAGGAAAAATGTCAATAAGGGACCGTCTAGGAACAATGACAATAAGAGGACCGTCTATGAGCAATGACAATAAGAGGCCCGTCTATGAAAAATGACAATAAGAGGCCCGTCTATGAACAATGACAATAAGAGGCCCGTCTAGGAACAATGACAATGAGAAGTCCGTCTAGGAACAATGACAATGAGAGGCACGTCTAGGAACAATGACAATAAGAGGCCCGTCTAGGAAAAATGTCAATAAGGGACCGTCTAGGAACAATGACAATAAGAGGACCGTCTATGAGCAATGACAATAAGAGGCCCGTCTATGAAAAATGACAATAAGAGGCCCGTCTAGGAACCATGACAATAAGAGGCCCGTCTATGAACAATGACAATAAGAGGCCCGTCTATGAACAAAGACAATAAGAGGCCCGTCTAGGAACAGTGACAATAAGAGGCCCGTCTAGGAACAATAACAATGAGAGGCCCGTCTAGGAACAATGACAATAAGAGGCCCGTCTATGAACAATGACAATAAGAGGCCCGTCTAGGAAAAGTGACAATAAGAGGCCCGTCTAAGAACAATGACAATAAGAGGCCCGTCTATGAACAATGACAATAAGAAGCCCGTCTAGGAACAATGACAATGAGAAGCCCGTCTAGGAACAATGACAATGAGAAGCCCGTCTAGGAACAATAACAATGAGAAGCCCGTCTAGGAACAATGTCAATAAGAGGCCCGTCTAGGAACAATGACAATGAGAAGCCCGTCTAGGAATAATGACAATGCGAATCCCGTCTATGAACAATGACAATGCGAAGCCCGTCTATGAACAATGACAATAAGAAGCCCGTCTATGAACAATGACAATGAGAAGCCCGTCTAGGAACAATGACAATGCGAAGCCCGTCTATGAACAATGACAATGCGAAGCCCGTCTATGAACAATGACAATAAGAGGCCCGTCTAGGAACAATGACAATGAGACATATCACAATATATTTGGATTATCATGAGAGGTAGTCTCCCGACTAACTTACGGAATGCTGATGGTTCTACCCAATTGACCAGGCCTAATGGGTAGTTAAGTAGCGAGTCTTCCTCCATCATTTTGAGTCTGACATCGCATGATAACAAAGCAATTGTTGATGCGATGTAAAACCATATTACAAAAACGAACAAACCAACACTTTTTTCAATACAATGAAAAAAGATATGAAACATAGCGAGACAGACCGATGAATATACTAGTTTATCTTTTTATACATTTAATTTGTTTTGTGTATACATTAAGTTCTATACATTAACCCTTTACCAAACACCAAATTTCCGACTCTCCCAAGTTGAAAGAGTTTGCAGAAGACATTTCAAAATATGATGAAATTGAGAAATAATCTTCTGATAGGACTTCAAATATTGTGGGAAAAGGAGAAATTGCTCGTTTTCAATATGGTAAAATTCAACACGAGTAGATAAGAGGTATTGTCGATTAAAACCCATTGAAATGAGGGAAAAGTTCAATAAGAGTTTTCAAAAATCTTAACATGATTTCACTGACAAGCATGCTTATTTCAAATATAAAAGGTACAATAGGGTCCTCATATATCCTTTATATATACCTAACACAACTAAATGTTCTAGGAACAGACGTTTTCAACCAACTCCAGTAAATACCATAAAACAGATTACGTTCGGTTTTCTATCTGTATTGTATGTCTTTGTTTATTTCAATTGGAAAACAGATAACTCATCGTTTTTCGCTGACTGAAAGTTATAACCAATGTAGAGTTTGTGTTCTTCCTTACAATATGTCACCATACGTGGGTGTTCAATACCATGAGTACTATCCAGAAGTACCTTAATGGGTTTACACTCTGCAGATAGTTGATGAATATCGTGAGAGCCGCACCCAGCAACATACACATTATCATTTCTATCTACAGCCAGACCACGTGGATCACTCAGGCTGTCATCGGTATATACGCCTCGTACTGTACCATCCATACGTAGACTTGTTACACGGTTATTGACCCAATCCGACACGAATATCGTGTTCTGGTCCTCACTAAGAGCAATATACCTTGGGTCCTTAAAGAGGTTATTTCCGGCAGCGTCAGTTTTAAATGTTTTCAACGTTTTCCCTTTCATGTCAATCACTTTCATACATGGATCTCGATTTCCAAACGCGACAAGTAACGAGTTGTTTGTAAAGGCAATACCCCACACGCTATCACCGAGATCCAATTGTTTAAGGATAAACAACGTTTTACCGACCTTCACAAACACCAATTTACCCCCGAAACAACTCACTACAACCTGATCCTTCTCTACACGTGTTATATCCCATGGTTGTGATGGTAGTTTTATACAGGATATAACGGTGTTATTGATGACGTCAACAACCTTCACGCTGTGGTTGTCATAATCAGCTAACACTAATTTAGTCTGATCTAGCATGACTCCTCCTGTAATCCAGCTGTGTGTTTCAGTTTCTGTCGAATATCGGATATTGATATCACGGACATGGCTCGCTGTAACGGGCTGATTAATGACAGGTATCGATACTTCTGCACCAGAAACGATTGTCGCTCTCTGATCGTTTTCATTGGATTTTGACCTTTCTTCCGTGACTTCCAAACGTCCAAGACTTTTCAAAGATCGGAGAAGCTGTGGTATCGCCTTATCCGGAATAAACTTGTAATCTTGACTTTTATCTAGGTCTGGTAGTTTCGCAATTTCGTTTTCTATATCTTTGACTTGTGTCCCTGCATTTTTTGAATACATCACCAACTGTCTGTCTTGTTTGTATTGTCTAAGTTTGTCCATGGACGACGTCATTTCTTTTAATTTGGCCATGAGAGAATCGCAATGAGTCGTTGTTGACTCAGCTGCGTTGCTATCGACATCTAAGACCCCCTTTGTTTCTTCCAATGAGGCACTTTCGAGTGAATCTAAGATACTGTTAATTTCTACCCTAAATTTTCTGATTTCAGAAATGATCTCAGAGTGAAGGCGCTGTGCATTGCTTTTGTTGTTCAATGATTGTTGCTTGACTGTATGAAGACGATGCGTAAGATCGGTCATGTCTTTCATCAAAGATTTGTATTCACTACTCTGTTCGTATCCCTTTGCAATATCGTCGATGTAATCAACATTGCACTGTCTATGTTCCTTAGTAACACACATTAAACAGCAGCTTTTACTGTGATTTTTACAGTAACATTTCAGAACCTCTCCACTATGTAGCTGACACATATTGTCACCATATGATCCTATCTTTTGTCTTGGCATACTTTCTCGATCCAATAATAGGTGACCTTTTGACACAGCAGCCTTTCTGTGTGCCTTTCCATCAGCGTCACAGAGAAACTCATTACACACAGTACAGAAGAATACGGCGTTTTCCTCTTCATTATCTCCTTTACATGGATCGCAAAGAATACCTGTAGTGTGACCGTCCTGCTCTTTTCCTTTTCCAGTGACTTCCATGGTCGTTGAATAACACACTATAATATATAAAACGTAACGAGCGTCAAGTTATATGGTAAGGATGGGTACATGCAAGAACAGAGTACATGATAGCTAGCGTTGTGTTTAAAATAGGGATGGGAACGAATATTCGAATATTCGAATAGCGGGTCGAATATTCGAATAGCAAAATAGTATTCGAAAATTCGATTTTAATGAACCCATATTGCTGTATGTTCACCATAAATTTTATTCAAAAATAATGTTGTTTTATTTTCATTTTCTTCCTCTAAACCGATTCCAAATATCGAAGAACGTGCCTAGCTTTCAGGTGCAGTTACGATGTTTTTACAACGTATGTCACACAGTAAAACACCTGTGACAAATTACCACATCTTTTGACAGTTTGCAAAACGATTAATTCCTAAGTGTGAAAATAGTCGATTTTAAGCCGCTAAATCTAACACCTTAAATGATCTGCACTTGCCCCTTATTATCCAAAACAAGTCAATCACGCTAATTGACAATTGTCAGTGTCAACCAATCACGTAACTTGTTTGTCGTGAAATTAAACAATTACTCTTTCAATAACCAATCGTAATCATGATTGCATATGCACGAAGACCAATCAAATAATGTGTTAGAAAGTATATTTTTCTTTAGAATAATTTGTCAAACTTATCTTCATTCTAATTTCTACATCTATTCGATAAACATCACAATGTCTCCATCACGTGTCTGGAATTACTTTACTCGTTCTGCCGACAAGTCGCAGGCGACCTGTAACCTGTGTAACCAGGACTTTTTATTAAAGAATACAACATCCATCCTACTGAATCACTTGAATGGCAAGCATCCATCCGTTTTGACGTCCGAAACTGTAAAACAGACGACCATGAACCTGTTTGTCAACTCACCGAAGAAATCGAAAGGTTTGAACAGAGGACTAGTGTACTAGTATTCGGACATGCAGTCATTCGGACATCAAAACGAATTCTAAAAACGAATATTCGAATATATTCGAATAGTTCTAGTCGAATATTCGAATAGTGATTTCACTATTCGTTCCCATCCCTAGTTTAAAACAATGACCAAACGATAAAGAAACGAGGTGTCGTCACGTGTGATATTGAGTCATATCAGGGGGGAGGGGGATCTATTTCACAAATACCTAGTTGCCTACAAATACTTTCGTTCACCAACTAATAATGTTTTTGGTAATACCTAGTTGTCCACAAATAGTTTCATTCACCCGTTATTACCATTATATATTGTGTCTTTTTTAACTATAATGTAAAAACAAACGTATGCAATGGTAACCTATACAACTTTGCAGCAGTCAATGAATCTAATTAAAATATCTGTAATTATTGTAACCAATATTCTCTTAGTGAAGTTTTATTGTCACAATTTGTCATCAACTTGCAATAAAATTGTTCACCAAACGCTACGCGTCCGATTGTTTCAAACTTGGCAATCTGGGTTAGGAATAAGAACAGCGTAGAGTGTACCATGTTCCAATCTCCATTAACATGTTATGCTAGATAACGGAGGTATAAATATATATAAATATATAAATATAAATAAAGGTAAAAGTCGAGGACTTATTTGTCGCTTTTTAAAATGAGGCATTTAATTCCTTATGTCTGCCTTTATTTCTTGTATATGTGGCGGATATTTGAGTTTAAAGAATAAATGTTTTAAATTTCGAAAGACGTTTAAAGAATAATAGCGCTCAGATAACTATAAAACTGGGTAATATGAGGAATAAATTACGAAACAGCATGTTGATTTATAGCGAAATAACACACTGTCATGACATTACATTGCCTGCTTATAATCGATGCGTCAAATTGCTATTTTCTTATCACTTATCTAACACAACAATTATACGAATACTCAAAATCAGGAATTCCTCCAATTTTATTTTTCCACGACGTTTTACGAAATAAAGCTCAGAGAATGAAATATACATCGGCCATTCTCGGCTGAGTTCGTTTTATCGCTTATTGTAACAAACCTTAGCTCTTAGCTCTTTTAAAAGCATCATATGACCATGTCATAGTATGAATTTCTCTTAAAAAAGGAAATAAACAAGTTTGGTCTTTTGTTCGGGGCATTATATAGATCGTCCCACTTTATCACAGGTTGAACCACCAACGTTGTGTTCGTGCATATCATAGTCCTATTAAATTATCAAGATCAGGATTATACCGAATCAACCAGTGACATCTGTGTTGACTGAAACTGCACTTATCACTAAACCAACAGTACATAGATCGTCCTACAACCTCATGTGTCTTTACCTTTAACAATCTAGTTTAACCCTTTCCCAAACAACACATTTTTTGACTATCCCAAGACTTTGCAGACGACATTTCAAAATGTGATAAAATAGAAAAATATTCTTCGGATAGAGCAGAAAACCTTGTGGGAAAAGGAAAAATTGCTCGTTACGAGGTTGAGCGTATGCTACGTTCACTTGTTGGGTCTTGCGTAGAGTTTCAATTCCTTAAAAGCATACTAGCGCTCAGAAAAACTGAAAAACTTGGTAATGTGAGTTAAAGGCTATGCTAGAATAAGTTAAAACATAGCGAAAACCCACCAGAACATGGCACTATATCACCTGCACTTCCTATTATCGATTATTTAAAGTGCTATTTTCACAAATTTGGTACCCACCAATTTAACGCCATTGTTTACATTCGAGTAAGATCTGTAATAGCAAGGAGAGCTTAATTAATGAGTGGCGATCACCGGTTAGAAAAATCACGCGAAACACATAAAACTGCTGTCGTTTATCCAATATTATCAACGTGAACATTCAAAATGGGGAATTTCTTGGGTTTTATTCGTTCCTAACGTTTCTCGGCTGACCTAGTTTTATCGTTAATTGCAAACAAACCTTATGTAGTATTTACTCTTTTAAAAGCATCACATGAACATGTTAACGTCTCAATTCCTCTGTAAAGGGAAATTCAAACTACTTTAAGTTAATTTTCAAATATTCTAGAACTTTCACAATTTAAGTGTTAACGAGCGCAAGTATGGCTTTAAAGAAAATTAAAGAAAATATATAATTCTAATTCAAATGGACTAACTTTTCCCAATAGCCATCTTATAGGTTGAAAAGCGGAACAATGTATTATTGTTTTAAAAGATCATAGCAAGGACGGCTAGGTGAGGTTTGCATATGTACCTCTGTCATATCTGATCGGTCAAGTTAAGGACAGTGGTCAAGCGTAGGTCGTCGGCCTCAGGATACGAGGGTCTTGAGTTTGAATCCCGTGATTAGCAGGATCCAATTTGTGATCTTTCATTAATCCACATCCGGCGCAAGTATTGGTTATGTATGAAGGCAGCAGACTCAAGAGAGAGACTAATCTAGGATGTAAGCATTTGCTTCATTATCGAGGTTCAATACACATTAGCAAACCAAACTAATTGGTCAACTTATGCATAGCTATCAGTAATTGAAAAGCACTTATCGTGATGACCGATAACGAGTTTAACAATTAATTGTGTAAGCTATCGAATGTTTAACTCGGTCAGCTAGTTATATTAGAAATGTCTAACCTTGGAAGATATTTAGCGGCCTCTTGGGCTAAATGTTTCAGGCATTTTATTCAATTGTTATTGGTACTTTGTCTTTAGATTGTCAAAATATAGAGTATCCTCCTGCACGAGGGTTGTTCGGAAAGTTCGTAGAATTTTGTTATAAAAAAGCGTGTAGACGTTTTTAAATATAACAAAATAGATCATCATAAATCTTAACATATATGCTACTAGTTCTGAAGAAACCTTTGAGATATATTTAAAAACTTGAATTGTTCCTGCATAATACAAAAACGTACACATCACGTACCCGGAGCAGGGGAATGTTTTCATGACGTCATTCAATTTGAAGCATCACGTAAATCTAACAATCGGCTCATTTTCTCAACATAGTCACTAGCAATGTCGACACACTTTCTTTGTTTACTTATTCATTTTTCGACATGCCAGCCTTCACTTAATGATGACACAATACTCTAAGTATGTTTGGTAGATTCAGCTGACGAACTAATAAACCCTTTAACTCGGAAGTCCATTTGAGCATGGTCAGGGTTTTATGGTGGATGTTCCAGTACCTTAAAACCTAGGAAACTTATTTCTATTTGTGTTGAAGAAGTGTTCAGACTGATGACATAGCTTTGGTTTCCAAATTGAAATGACTGGGCCAGGTCCCATCCGTTATAATAATCCTGTCTAAGAAATCGTCTCCTTCTGCATCATTGCGGGTTAGAACATTAGTGAACAACAATGATCCTATGTGCTCATTCTCCGTATCTATAAGGAGCCGATGCTCCAATAATGAATTTTTCTTTTACTTGTTTTAGGATAGAGTAAAGGTATATGGAGTGTTTTTCCCCCCAAAATGTCGTACTATTAAGCACCTTGTAATGAGAAATCATTAATATACCAATGAGTTATAAATGCAAGCACTATCTAGATGGTATATGTCAATTGCGTTACTGGTGTGTCAATGAAGTTACCATGCAGTTTTGAATTGTCGTTTTCATATGTAAATGAGGAGTTAAAACATGTTTGTATCTTTTTCATAACTGTCTCTTGTATATAAGGAATTTGTTTTGTCTGTAGCATTTTCATTTTGTGACTGAATAAGATAAACTTGACAACTTTGTCAATGCAGTTACCGCTTGTGTCAATGCAGTTACCACGGTGTCAATGATGTTACCTCACTGTAAATGTCCCTCAAATGCAGTCTACTTTGACTTTAGTAGACAAGCTTGTGTTTGAAATTTAGATAACAACATATCATTTAACATTAGCAACATCCACTGTTTGCATTACAAAAGTGAATGTGTAAGCTAAAACTGGACTGTTGTTATTCCTCTCTGAACGTATTTTGTCAAAAACAATGCCTGTAAAACTTTACTTAAGAATGGAATTCAAATGCGATTTTAGGTTTTCTCTTTGGTCGTACCGTCATGTTTCAGGAAATGAAATAAGATAATCTACTTCCTTTGTAATTTGAGTACAATTGATAATTAAAAGCTGGAAAATGCATTGACAAAAAGGCCCCATCACATTTCTAATTTGGGTGACCAATGATTCAATTGGAATCTGTAAGATTGCATTTTGTTAACTTTCTGTTCCTTATAAGTTGGTGTTTCAGAATAGGTTCATTAAAACAAAAAAGGAACAACCTCAACTTTTGAGATTTTGGTGTCCAAAGATAGGAACATTTTTTGAAAATGACCCATATCTTGCTAGAATGATGTCACTGTTTTATCACGTTTAGTATATGTTGAAAACAGGTGAATACATGCATGTGTTAAATTTCAAGAGTATTAAACAATGTTACACAGAGATATAACAAAATTCAACGAACTTTCCGAACAGCCCTCGTATAAGGTGTCATTAGTGTACTCTCTTAAAAGAAAAGGCGACATCACTACATCAAGTGTCATGTGAAGACATTATAATCACCAATTTTAATGTGAAATGACATTAACCAAGTATTCAGACATAATGTAAAATTGTTTCTTCACGCAATGGCCGACATTTCGAGATGGATTCAAATCGGCCAGCAAACATCGCCGAATTGATGTTACAATTAACGACGACTGTTCACCTCTTCAAATATCTAAAAATGTGTGTCCCCATATATATTTTATTACACAACTAACAATAGAAATGTGTGTGTTTCTCAACTTAAAGTTCCCGGACGTCAAACGATTATGTTTTTGGAACTCAACAATCTGAAGAAATTCACGATTAGATTAAGTTGATATTTAAGCAGAGAACCCAATGAAATATTTGATGAATTTGGGCATTTTTCATTTTCTACAAATCCGATGACAAGACGACAGACGACGCATATAGGTTAAGCTATAAATAACCGGCCACGTGATACTCAGAATACACATTGAAAACTAACATACACTTACATCGAACTAGCCAGAATAACGAACTTACAAAGAAAGAAGAGAAGGATTTTTAAGGGCTTCATAATTACAATTCAAAGTTTGGTGTGCATCGTCACGTGACAGCCTACATTTCGTAACTAATTACCATATATCGGATGTATCATCCAGTCGGTGATACTGTGGGGTTTTCCGTCATTATTTACCATTATAAAGCGATTTCAGTGACTTTATTGCTATGAATATTTATTTGAAGCATAGCTGAAAACTATACGCCAATTTCACTTTTTATTTATGTATTTTTACTGTATAACTTCCGGGAGAGGTACTGTTATGTAAATCAGTCTGTACAGCTAGTCAGTCAACTTGACGCTCATCTTAGACAATGGTTCTTATTAAAATGTTTTGAAAAAAAAGAAAGCGTTTCAGAATGCTTCATAGAACATTGTATCAAATCGGCCTTTAAGATACGTGTCCTTCTTGTGTGTGGGCTTTGCGTCAAGCCAAGGGCTCGAAATACATCAAACTTTGGGCTAAGGTATACTCTGATTCAACTATAGCATTTAGTTGCACCAATCTCATAAGCCTATTTTATTGGCGAACGTCATGTGATTTGTGCTATGAATGATCTTGTTGAGTACATTAGGAACAATAAATTAGTGTCTCACCTGTATATCAGTATTAACGTTTCGTCAGACTCGCATAGTGTTTAATAGATTCATCCGCCAACAAAGTAGAACGATTTCCCTTCAACTAACACATGATTAACATCAAACTTATTAGTCGAGTTATATTAACATAATCGTTGACTTATTGGATTCCGAAACCTAAATAACTGCGTGTTATCATATCTGTTCAGAGTAAATATACATTGCATTCGGAACACCTCGGCCATTTCTTAAAATAACCTCGGAGGTAATGGGGGCCGTTTTTGAAAATAGGTCAGCAACGAAGGGGATGTCCGTTTGCAATCGGAACTACTCGGGTATTTCCGTGAACTGTGAAATACACCTCGGATATAAGTGTAGGGTTACAATTTTTCGGGTAAATCGGCATCCGGCGTATGACACATTTTCTAAGCATGCAAGTTAAGAAGTTACATGTGTATGGAAGGGTTGGACATCCTTTTAAATAATCTTTTTATCAGTAATTCATACCAAATGGCAAAATCGTGGGTGTGACACGTAAAGTTGTTTCCTCAATCAAATTTAACGACTTTTTAGATTTCACATTTAAGATCTATTTTTAAACACGAAAGTGAAGTGACGTCATTCCACTGGGAACCAATATGGTGTCATCCCTATTATTTCAGAGGTGTTTCCATGTATTTGCACTAAGTTTGTTTCAATAAATCTAACTTTGATTGCGAATGATGCCCGACTATAACCCAATGTTATAAAAGGCAAGTTGTCATAAAATTCGCAATCTGCAAGGTTTTCATGGATCATCACACGTATCATAGCCCATCTCTCTCTCTCTCTCTCTCTCTCTCTCTCTCTCTCTCTCTCTCTCTCTCTCTCTCTCTCTCTCTCTCTCTCTCTCTCTCTCTCTCTCTCTCTCTCTCTCCTCTCTCCCTCTCTCCCTCTCCCTCTCTCTCTCTCTCTCTCCTCCTCCCTCCCTCCTCTCCTCCTCCCTCCCTCCCTCCTCTCCCTCCTCCCTCCTCCCTCCCTCCCTCCTCCCTCCCTCCCTCCCTCCCTCCCTCCCTCCCTCCCTCCCTCCTCCCTCCCTCCCTCCCTCCCTCCTCCCTCCCTCCCTCCCTCCCTCCCTCCCTCCTCCCTCCTCCTCCCTCCCTCTACATTTCCATAGAGCGCTCTATTTGACGCTGGCAAACCTCGCCTCTACGGGTATGATCTGAGAATGGCATAAAACTGCTGCTCAGTATTTTGAAATTCGACATAAACCACGCCTTCCTTCAATCATTTAATTGCTCCTCGTTCGCTGAAGTTGCTCTATTAAAAGTAAGCGTACAATAGAGAGGGCAGTGTACTGAAAAATAGCAGTCGTCCACCCCAAAATTAGAGACACATTCAAAAACGGACGAGGAGGCCATCATATAATCAACTACGCTTGCCCCGTTATTAGCAAAGCACGTAAATTCTCCATCTGTATCATTAAAAAGCCTTCCATTAAAAACATGAATATCATAAGTACAACATAAATCTGCTGTTATCACCGTGCGTAGAATCTTTACGGGTGTGACGATACGCTTTCAATATACGCTCCCTGTCTTTATAAAACGAGAATTTCACAATGACCGGCCTTGGAGAATTGCCGCTTGGTAACCTATAGGCTCTTTCTATAGACACCGATGCCTCGTCGATTCCCAACCGCGAAATCTCATTCCTCACTTTGGCCTCCGTTTGTTCCCATGTTTCATTTCGTTCATCTTCAATACCGTATAGGATGACAAAAACAATGCTTTGCGTCTTCACTCCGAGATTGTTTCTGAAATAAGGAAATTTAGGTTAGAAATTAACAGTGTCCTGGATTCAATCGAAAACGTCTCGTTGAAAGAAGCGAATGCGTCATTAGACGTTGATAGCAACGAAGCTGAGTCAACAAAGACACATTGCGGTGCCCTCCTGGCCAAATTGCAAGAAATGACGTCGTTCATAGAGAACCTCAGAAAATACAAGCAAGAGAGACAGTTGGTTATGCATTCAAAGAAAGCCAAAACACAAGTCAAAGATATAGAAGATGAAGTTTCGACACTATCAGACCTAGATAAAAGGAAAGATTACAAGTTTATTCCGGATGAGGCGATACAGCAGCTTCTCCGATCTTTAAAAAGTATCGGACGTTTGGAAATTACAGAAGAAAGTACAAAGCAGAAAGCAAATAAGCAGGGAGCAAAAAGGGGTTCTGATGCTAAAGTATTTGTACCTGTCGTTAATCAACCCGATAACTCGAGCCATGTCCGTGATATCAACACCCGACATTTGACAGACAATGAACCCCGCTGTTGTATTACAGGAGGAGTCATGCTAGACCAGACTAAATTAGTGTTGGCTGATCGTAACAACGCCAGCGCGAAGGTTGTTGACGTCATCAATAACACTGTTATATCCTGTATAAAGCTACCAACATCACCATGGGATATAACACGTGTAGAGCAGGATCAGGTTGTAGTGAGTTGTAACGGGGGTAAATTGTTGTTTTTGAAGGTTGGTAAAAAGTTGTCTATTCTTAAACAACTAGACCTGGGTGGTGGCGTGCGGGGTATTGCGTATACAAACAACTCGTTACTGGTTGTGTTTGCCCATCCAGATTTTAGCGTGAAAGTAATGGACTTAATGGGAAAAACGTTGAAAATATTCAAAACTGGCACCACCGGAAATAACCTCTTTAAGCGCCCGGGGTATATTGCTCTCAGTGAGGACCAGAGCACGATATTCGTGTCGGATTCGGACTATGGGCGTGTAACAAGTCTACGTATGGATGGTACAGTACGAGGCGTATATACCGACGACAGCCTGAGAGATCCACGTGGTCTGGCTGTAGATAGAAATGACAATGTGTATGTTGCTGGGTGCGGCTCTCACAATATCCACCAACTCTCTGCAGAGTGTAAACCCATTAAGGTACTTCTGGATTGTACGCATGGGATTAAATACCCATTGATGGTGACATATTGTAAGGAAGAACACAAACTGTATATTGGTTATAACTGTCTGTTAGGGGAAAACTATGAGTTATCTGTTTTCCAGTTGAAATCAACAAAGACATACAATACAGATAGAAAACCGAACGTAATCTGTTTTATGGTATTTACTAGAGTTGGTTAAAAACTTCTGTTCCTAGAACAGTTAGTTGTGTTAGGTATAAATAAAGGAGATATGAGGGTCAGATTGTACTTTTTATATTTGAAATAAGTATGCTTGTCAGCAAATCATGTTAAGATTTTTGAAAACTCTTAAAGAACTCTTCCCTCATTTTAATGGGTTTTTGATCAACAATACCTCATGTCTACATGTGTCGAATTTTCTCATATTGAAAACGAGCAATTTATCCTTTTCACACAATATTTTATGTCCTATCAGAAGATTATTTCTCAATTTCATCTTATTTTGAAATGTCTTCTGCATACTCTTTCAACTTGGGAGAGTCGGAAATTTGGTGTTTGGTAAAGGGTTAATGTATAGAACTTAATGTATACACAAAACAAATTAAATGTATAAAAAGATAAACTAGTATATTCATCGGTCTGTCTCGCTAGGTTTCATATCTTTTTTCATTTGTATTAAAAAAGTGTTGGTTTGTTCGTTTTTGTAATATGATTTTACATCGCGTCAACAATTGCGATGCCAGACTCAAAATGATGGATGAAGACTCGCTACTCAACTACCCATAAGGGCTGATCAAGTCGGTTAGAGCCATCGGCATTCCGTAAGTTAGTCGGGAGACTGCCTCTCATGATAATCCAAATATATTGTGATATGTAATATAATGATCGATGTTTCGAACGGACTTACCAACGACAGGTAAAAGAACTTCTGTCCTTGGTGAGTAAGTGCAACCTTATTTCTGCAATCTTTTTTACATACAGAGGAACCTCTTTAATAAAGTCCCTTTAAAACTTTAGCTCAGTCATTTTATGATATGTATTTTAATGATCCATGTTTCGAACGGACTCACCAACGACAGGTAAAAGAACCTCTGTCATTGGTGAGTATGTGCTATCTTATTTCTGCCATCTTTTTACATAGAGAGGAACCTCTATGATAAAGTCCCTTTAAAATGTTTTAGCTCAGTCATTTTATGATATGTAATTTAATGATCCATGTTTCGAACGGACTCACAAACGACAGGTAAAAGAACCTCTGTCATTGGTGAGTATGGGCAACCTTATTTCTGCCTTTTTTATACATACAGAGGAACCTCTATGATTATTATTATTATTATACACCATGTTTATAAAGCACTCGTATCATAATAAGACATATGTTCAAAAGTGCTTTACAAGACATTGAAAGCACAAACATGTACTTATTCATAGAAATAGGCATGACCTAAGATACATAAAGTGAAACGTTAAAACCGAATATTCAAAAGTATAAAACCTAAAAAAAAAACAAGTACAATGTTAAAACATGCAAGTTCCCTTAACACTTTAGCTCAGTCATTTTATGATATATGTGATAAAATGATCCATAGTTCGTACGGACTCACCAACGACATGTTAAAGAACCTCTGTCTTCGGTGAGTATGGTTACCCTTTTTATATTTTGTTGTCCTTTACTGGTAAATGTGTGTGTAATAAGGATGAAGAAAAAATTAAGGCATAATTAAGACGCTTGTTCATCAAACGGAATCGCCCCACTCTCAAGTAATATTGACAACACCATATGCATTTAACACCAGTGTTCTTCTAGTGGATTACATTTTGTTGTAGACGTCAACAAACAATACAAATATGGGACTGTGAAAATCGACAGGCGAGACAATTTACTCTGTCTGTCTGTCTGTCTGTCTGTCTGTCTGTCTGTCTGTCTGTCTGTCTGTCTGTCTGTCTGTCTGTCTGTCTGTCTGTCTGTCTGTCTGTCTGTCTGTCCTGTCTGTCTGTCTGTCTGTCTGTCTTGTCTGTCCTATCTGTCTGTCTGTCTTGTCTGTCTGTCTGTCTGTCTGTCTGTCTGTCTGTCTGTCTGTCTGTCTGTCTGTCTGTCTGTCTGTCTGTCTGTCTGTCTGTCTGTCTGTCTGTCTTGTCTGTCTGTCTGTCTGTCTTGTCTGTCTGTCTGTCTGTCTGTCTGTCTGTCTGTCTGTCTGTCTGTCTGTCTGTCTGTCTGTCTGTCTGTCTGTCTGTCTGGCTGCCTGCCTGCCTGCCTGCCTGCCTGCCTGCCTGCCTGCCTGCCTGCCTGCCTGCCTGCCTGCCTGCCTGCCTGCCTGCCTGCCTGCCTGCCTGTCTGTCTGCCTGCCTGCCTGTCTGTCTGTCTGTCTGTCTGTCTGTCTGTCTGTCTGTCTGTCTGTCTGTCTGTCTGTCTGTCTGTCTGTCTGTCTGTCTGTTTTTCTGTCTGTCTGTCTGTCTGTCTGTCTGTCTGTCTGTCTGTCTGTCTGTCTGTCTGTCTGTCTGTCCTGTCCTGTCCTGTCCTGTCCTGTCCTGTCCTGTCCTGTCTGTCTGTCTGTCTGTCTGTCTGTCTGTCTGTCTGTCTGTCTGTCTGTCTGTCTGTCTGTCTCTCTCTCTCTCTCTCTCTCTCTCTCTCTTTCTTTCTCTCTCCCTTCACCTTCACTCTCTCTTATATTTTAAATCAAAACTATGTGACCGGTATTTACAAACAGCCTTGAAAGCCTTTCTCTCTTTTCTTCCCTCTCTTTCTTTTTCTCTCCCATCTATCTCTCCTTCTTCTCTTGCCATTCCTCCTTCTGTTCCTCTCTTTCTTAATATATCTCTCTTTTTCTCTCTTCCTCCCCCTCCCCTCTCTTTTTGTCTCGAAGGTCGGGTAGGTTTACCTTGATGGAGAGCAGTGGTGCAGGGGTCAAAGGAGTGTGACCTTTTTGGTTGTGTTTTTGCAGCAAAGGATTCCAGTAGGCAGCTACTATGAAAATCAAAACGATGTCACCGGGATTTGAAAACAGTCTGGGGAAATCTCTCTCTCTAGCTCTCTCTCTCTCTCTCTGTTTTCACTCCATTCCTATATTCTAAATGAATGTTCAAATACGTCTTATTTTGTATAACAACATGCTTTGTTTCTTCCTCTTTCATAAAACAAACTACCACTGTCAAAGCATATTAAATTACATGCTGGAAAGTATTTTAACAAGCTTTCAGTCCAATTCACTTATTAACTTAACCCTTTGTATGACGTGTATTATATAGTAATTTCGAGAGAAATATGTTTTAACTTAAAGCAATAAAAGAAGAAATTTCTTGCAGCAGGTAAATCTTCTTTTGTCACATTATAGTTATCAAAAAAGTCTAAAAGAATACATTTCATACCTTGTCATACTGATTTCTGTTGATTTTCAGATACATCTACTAACTTCATGAGAATCCTCTGTAATTCACAGTTGTCTATAGTTATCTTAGGGTCAGTACTATGTAATATTATTATTTCACATAGAACTGACCCCAGGATAACTATAGGCCCCTGTGCTGTGATAAAGTGGTTAGATAATACAACTTAAAATCACATGGTTTCAACCATAGAGACAGCAGTTGGGTTTTCGTGAGACCCACTCACAAAAAGCCCTTGGTTCTACCCGGCTTGACCAGTCCTTATCGGACCCTAGGTAGGGAGGTCATCCTCCATTAGGGGGAGGATTGCCACACAACTAAAATGATGTTAAGACGATTTTAACCAATATGAGAAAAACATGCAGGTATACCAGAATTGAGCCTGGGACCTCCACAACCCATGCAAATGCTCTACCGACTAAGATATCCGGCAAGCTTACACATTTAACCCTACCTTGTCAATCAAGACCCCTTACTGCACGATGTAGAAATCGAATGTCATATACAACAAAAGAACAGGCTTAGCCTCCTATCATATGGATCTATTTGATAAGCTAAAAAAGTAAATTTATACACCGTTCGCCGTATTTGTTTTACATCGATTGTGAAGGAAGCTTAAAGCTTGTTCAAAGCCACTCTCGGTGACTGCTTACTGGATACTAACCCAGTAATGGCGCCAATTTGTGGGTTAGTCGCGGACATTTTCAACCCGCCTAACGGGGATTTGAACACGGGAACCCACAGTACAAGAGCCCGACGCTCTACCCCTGCACCAATGTCGAATGAATGGATATCATAGAGTCAAACACATCTTTCAATAGTATATTTTCCCTTTATTAACTTTGAAACTTAAAACATGCAATTAACAAAATCATCATTGTCATCAGAGGTTCGTAATGCAGATATGATATTTAAACCTCTAGTTTTGCTTTGAAGTTTACTGGACATATAAAACTTTTTCAATTAAAACTACTACCCAAAAGATAAATGTATTTTATAGACTTTCACAGGACGCACAAAAACAATCGAATTGAGTTAGCCTGAATATTGTTTTTTTTTTACAAGTACACCTAACAGTAGTAATACAGTATAAATATTCATTAAAAAACTTTCTTTAGTCTTATAGCAAACCTTAAAGTAAACAAGATAGATTGTTTTGCATATATATACCTAAAATCAAATTATTATTTCCCTTTACAAATTATAGAATATTGTACACAATTGAAAAATATAGAACTATACATCTGATATTTTAAGCAGCTGAGTTTTCATCAACGATGTCTTGTAACCTTAAACATGCAATCTTCTTAACTTCATTTGTGCCTGTCACTGCTTCGTGTTCGGAAATATTACCCCACTATTCCCTTGTTTGTATTTATGTCACCAATTTTTCATGGTTTATAACATTACCCAGTTAAATGCTTTTTAATTAAGCATCAAATTAAAAAATGTTGTACTATCATTTTTACCTTAAGTGCAGCTATTTCTAAGAACCATGCAGAAGGTGATTTATCCTTGGTGACAGAATTGCAAAATTTTTAGCCAGATGTATAGCACTTATGACCAAAACAAGTTTGTCTGAATATTTCTCTACTCCTGTTACAGTTGCCATGGAAACGGGACATTTTCTTTTTTGCCATTTATCAGCCCAAAATGACAAAAAAGGAGTGATTTTTGGTCATTTTCACAATGAAAAAACATACATACACATTAAAAGAGTTTGTTTGTTAAATAACTTCTTCAGATTATCATATGGTGAAAAGAAATTTCAATACAAGTTGCTCCTCAACTTAATGCTTTTTGACATATGTCAATTCAGGCTTCAACAGGTTTTGCACATTTTGGATTTTTAAGGATTTTTGGAAAATTGACACATTTCATCTCCAATTTTATCTCAAGACCAACCTAGTACAGGGGGCTCATACTATTAAAACAGTAAAAGAATATCTCTTCTTACATAAACATGAAAGAAAACCGCGTGTTTTTTCTTCTTTTTTGAGAAATCTTGAAAAAGAATAGGTACCATAGCAACAAGAATGAAATTTGTCTTTCCATCTTAAAGCACTCAGATTTAATTCAAAAAAGCAGAACAAAGCAATATAAAATGTGAATTATAAGTCTAAATATGAATAAGATGAAATATTAAGACAAACATTGGTTGTCAACCAAAAATAGCCTTTTAAAGGGTTGCTAAGGAAACAAAAATATATAAAAATAGACCAACCTAGCACAATGGGCTCATTATATTAAAACAGTAAATGGATATGTTCTTATACTTTAACAAGAGAGAAAAGTGTGTGTGTTTTCTTCTTTTTTGATAAATTTCAATAAGGAATTGGTCTCATAACAGCAAGAATAGAAATTGTCATTCCATCAATTATCATACTGATTTCACTCGAAAAAGCAAAACAAGGCAATACAAAGTGTGCATTTAAAAGTTCAAAAAGATAATTTGTGGAAATAAAAATTGGTTGTAGCCTCAAAAAGACCGTTTAAAGGGTTGCTATGGAAACAAAAAATTGAACCTCTTCCCCCCCAACCTCCCAAAAGGGCATATTTCATCGCTAGTTATCTGCTTTGATACAACTTCTTCAAGAATGCAATACTGATAAAGAAACATAAACCTATATAAGTATTCAAACTGTTAGAAATATGTGTTAAGCTTCTATTGTGAGCATAAAGGTAAGAATCATCTCCCTTACCCGTGAAAAAGCCGTATAATTCACGGCAAAAACCAAATATTCTCTAGTTATTGAATCTTTTTTGCCATTAACAGCCCAAAATGATAAAAAAAGAGTGATTTTTGGTCATTTTCACATTGAAAATACATACATAAAATGTAGGAAATAGATAAATTTGCTATAACAGTTTCCAAGAATATCATTTTGTGGAAAGAAATTTCAATAAATGTTGCTGCTCTACTTTATACTTTTTTACAGAGGTCATTTCAAGATTAAACTGGTTTTGCATTTTTTTTTATTTTTAAGTATTTTTGGAAAATTGACATTTCATTTTAGATTATCTCTCAAGACCAACCTAATACAGAAAGCTCATATGATAAAAACAGTAAAAGAACATCTTCTCTATCAAAATCATGTAAAAAATCTGTGTGTTTTTTCCTCTTTGTTGGGATATCTCAAAAAGGAATAAGTACCCTAGCAACAAGGATAGAAATAGTCATTCCACCTAAAATCATTCTATTATAACTATAAAAGGCAACAAAATACAATTTTAATTTGGTAAACAAACTTTAAATACCAAAAATATGATACATGAATATATGAAATGGTTTACAACATGAGAAAATCATTTAAAATGTGTTGCTATGGAAACCAAAAAAAAATGAAATAATTCAAAAATGGCATTTTCTTGTCTTGATTTTTTTCTTGATGCACCTTACTTAGAAATGAAAAACATATAAAACCATAAAAACATGTTTAAACTAAAAAATTAAGCAAATAGAGATGTATGTTTCATGTCTGACCATAACTCATAAGAAACAAGTACTGTAGAAAGTATCAAATGAAAGATTTGAGCGACTGTGATTCAATATTTTTCACTCCAGTAAAGGTATTGGACTATTCACAAAATGGATTTGAACTAGATTGATTACTGAGCTCATGTTAGAAAACATAGTGCAATACAATTCTGTTGCTATGGAAACATGAAGAAAACAACACCCTCCTTGTTGGACCTTTTCCAATATGTAAGTAAAAGGGGCGATAGACTTGCTTTAATTTATCAAAATAAAAATTTCTTTGATATTCATTTTGGAAATTACAGCAACATGTATGAAGAAATCATTTGTCTCCAAACTGTTTCTATAGGATAAAATGTCAATGTTTTATCATTCAAGGGGCATAACACTTATATTTTGAGTTAATACTGATTGATTTAATAATAATGATTTCATAACATTTGATGAAGATGAGATAAAGTTTTTTTTTTTCATCATCATAATGTGGACAAGCCGAAAATGTCTCATTTTTATCATTCAAGGGCCTGAACTTGAATAGTTCGGGGAGATGTTGGTGTACCTTGCTGGACATTGGTGTGAGCTTCAGGAATTGGAAATTTTATATAAGAAAAAAACATCCCAAATTAGCATAATGAGAGAATACAAAATTTGTTAGAATTAACTTATCACTTAACATTAGAAGATAAGCTTTGTTTAAGAAGACATTGGTCAATTAAGCATTTCTTCGTTTTCTCATTATACCTTTTATTCTACCATACAAGAGGAGGTGTTTTTGATTTAATTTGTCTAGCACAACAGGTTATATTTATTTCAATGTTCTAAAAGCAGAAGACCCAAGACACTATTGAAACAATCTATCTCATTAAATCACAAAGTCTTCAAAGTATGACTCAAAAACTGCATGTTTAATACTTAAAAATTGTTGTAACTTCAAATTTGGACCAGTCAACAAATCTTCATGAAAGAACATTGAAGTGTAAGAATTAAATATCATCTATCAGTGTATATAACAGTGTTTATAAGATAGACCATAACTATAGGGAACTTCTCATCAGTGCTGATTTCTGTAATAGATGTCTTCTTATGAGCATCATGGTTGGTCTGTCTTGTCTTTCACACAAGTTATTTCTGAATAAGATAAAAAAAAAAGAAAGGATGGGTAAATAAGTAAGTCAATATAAAATTAATAACATATTTCAGACTCAGTTAAAGTGAAGACATGTGCTGAATAATTTCAAAATTGAAAAATGTAAAGTACACTGTGTAAATCAAAATAATCTATCATAGAAAATCAACCTTATGTAAATGGACTGCATGATTGTCTTCAAAACCAACTGGGAGAGAACTCAAAAATGGCTTTATTTGGCATGACTATAGATATGAATTCAGAAATTCTTACACATTATTTCATACAACCATCATTGTTAAGTGGTTTGTTTGTTTGTTTGTTTGTTTGTTTATATATATAGAGAAAGATATTGTGTCAACAATTTTTCAGTCATGTTACAGCTCACCTGGATTCATTATTATTAGGCTAGGGATCTAGCTAATGTTGGGCCTTAAAGAAGGGATCCCCAAGTACTAACAACAGCACCTTAACCACTTAACCAATCAGGACCCTTATTATTAGGTGGTAATAAAAATTCATCAGGTTTTTGACGTTATGGATTATTCAATTTTTCAATATACTTCATAATTTAAAAAACTTGAAATAAATACTCACCCATTGCACAAACAGTCATTCCTAATTAGTCTAGTTGACTTTAATATAAGGAACACCTTTCTGACATCAAAGGAGGGTCTCACAATTGCTTGTAGATGATATGTTCATGGAGCCACTTGGGCACAACCCTAAAGAAATCAGAAAACAAAGTTAGTTACAATCAAACTCTATTGCATCTTATAAAGCAGATAAGTTCTTTTTTATACATAAACAAACAACTAGTGCATAGGTGTTTCCTTTAAAGATAGAATTAATGTGAAAAGGAATATTTGCTACAAGCCTCTTAAATTACCAAACCCTCTCCATATTTGTTAAAATCGTGGTAGCAATAAATTTGAATTCTCATGAGTGCTTGACTCTCGCCGAGTAATGGAATTGGGGGTGGTTTTATTTATCTTGACCGGCCCTGATGGCTAAAGGTAAAATAAGGGGTCTCCCTCCATCAAATTGCATCAATGATGAGTCGGGTATACCAATATGACTGAAAAACTGTTGACATAATGTTAAATCCAAATAAAATAAGACAAACATGAATGAGGAAATCCTTAGTAAGACAATTTGGCTTAAGAATTAAGATATGAACATTATGGGAAATGATCTTGAAATATAATAAAATATTATGGCATTTTTAGTAGTATAAGACAGGTGAATAATTCTGAACATAACAACACAATATGAGCAAAATACTTTACATATTACTTTAAAAGGAAGCTTATTTTCATCTCAAACTAAGTTTCTTCTAATCCATTGACCATATGTGGTTTTGTAACTGATAGGAACTATAGGCATGCAAAATTGATTTTGTGAAATGTCTTTCATAAAGACTTTTTTTAAGAAATGATCGTTAGAAATGGAAAAAAACACTCTTTACAAAATTAAGCATGGTCAGTGAGTCCCTTTAATATAAGAGTAGCACAAACTCATTATCCAAACACTTTTTTTTTGACATACAGTATGCACAATCATTACCCCACCCATCACAAAGAAATTAAGATATTTCAATTACATAAGATAAAGAAATCAAGCCATTTAATAGAAAATCATTTAAAGCATTATCTTACCTTTCTCCATTGCAGCTGTCTTGGGATAATTAAGTCATTCACTTTTTGTGACGAGGAAAACAATCTGTCATATTGAGACTCCTTCCTTTTCTACCAGTCTAATGCACTATTACATTGCACTATAAAATATTTCCTACACTTTGTAAACATGAACAAAGCTGAAGCCATTGTGTCATCTTTTTTAATCTCATCAATATCAAAAGGAGAATATTTTTTAAACAATACAGCCATTCAACAATGGGTCAACAATGTTTACACTGACAACAAACTTCAAAACCCGCCATTTTTGCTGTTGTTGTTGTTGCTAAGGGAGTCATTTGTAAATAAATTGACATGTGAACAACTATTAATAAAAAGAGCAAAAACAAGTGGTCTTGATTTTGATTTGCATGATTATTAAAAAGAAGCAATTTTAAGATGATAATAACATTTAGCTTAAAGTATTAGAAGATGTTATTGGAAAAGTATTGATATTGATTACTACCTCCCTTATGGGGAAGTAATCCATGAAACCCCAGGTATACATAGTTGCTTCCCTTTGAAATCAAATAAAATTGTTTTGTGTTAATTTACATCAAAATACAAAAAAAACACGCTGGTTTTAGAATTGAAATCAACAGATGATTACCGTATGTACCCAATGTAAGCATATTATTTGATGAACGAGGTTGGTCTTGGGAGAAAAATCGAACTGAATTTTGCTATATAAACGCTTTTGAATTCACCAAAAAGCCTTTTTTTGAAACGCTTCCAGAATCCACAAAAATCAAATTTTTGAAGAAAATATACTTGATTGCTTATTTTTAGGCTGTTATCTATCCGAAAAACATAACTTTATTAGATTTTGTGACATACGATAAATCACTTTCTGCAGGTTTTGCATGGTTTTTAGGCGGAGTTGGACTTAAAGCCATACTTGCGCTCATTTACACTTAAATTGTCAAAGTAAAAAATAATTGAAAACTCACTTTAAAGTAATTTAAATCCCCTTTTACAGGGGAACTAAGACTGTTACACATTCACATTATGCTTTTAAAATAGTAAATACTATACGGTTTGTTTACAATTAGCCATTGAAATAGGTCAGCCGAGAAACCTTGTAAACCAATAAATCCCCAAAAATTCCCCATTTTGAATGTTCACATTGTTAATTTTGGATAAATGACAGCATTTTTACATGTTTTACATGCTTTTTCTAACCAGGTGATCCCCACTCGTTAATCCGAGCAACCCTCGCTATTTTAGATGTTACTCGAATGTAAACAATGGAGTTAAATTGTTGGGCACCAACTTTGTGAAAGAAGCACTTTGAAAAATAGATAATAAATAGTACTAAACCTTCGAATTTGACACAAATCCTATTTAATGATATCATCGTAACTAAGCCGTACTTTGAAAACAAAGGGATTAAAATCCCAATTTTAAAAACATTCTTAAGCTGTCTGTAGCTAATATCTCATTATTATATTGAATTTGACTTTTTTTCTAACCATTTACTATGTTATAATTCCTAATGTTACTTTTCTATACATGTTACTATGTTTGAATATACTTGAATAAATTAATTGTTGAATGACAAATGAAAAAAAATAAATAGTGCAGGTGTTATATTGCCATGATCATACGGTTATTCGCTATGTTTTAACATATTCTATCATAATTCATTCATCATATTACCCAGTTTTGCAGTTTCTTTGAGCGCTAGTATGCTTTTAATTAAAGTTAATTTTACATGAGTGCATGCATTAAAAAGTGCTTGTTCACAGGTTTTAGGAAAATTGGAAATCAAAAATTAATTTCTTCAAAAACTGTACAACAGTTGCTGCTGTACTTTTAGATGATATGCAATGAACACAAATCAGAGATCATTTTTTAATTCTTTAAGGGAGTATCCAGTGGGTTAACATATACTTTAATCTAAAAGTGTGACACCTATTTTGAGATCAACTGCAATAAAAAGTACATACACTTAGATAATTTGACATTTCATCAATTAAATATTCTTTCAATAGCTAAGTTTTCTTGTATATCAAACAACAATACAAAGATTGTATTGTTTCAACAACATCTTATTTTTACTTTCAAACTATCTTCTCTGTTAAGTACCAATAATGGGTTGTGACAGAACATCACAAAGACCTCTTTTTTAGAAGAACCTACAGTAGGCTTGCAGTAAAAAAATACTGAAGAAATTATCACATGACATTGTAGATGTCATGGCAAATATCTTATTCAACGATGAGATTGAGCAAATTTTTGTGATAACATTGAAGCAAATAATTGGCTGGAGATTTAAAGGTTTTAAGCATTTTTGCTTTATACTTAATCACCAACTTGATTTAAGGACATGTTCTACAGTTTTATAAGAAAATAATCCTTTCATAAAATTTTACAAATTTTTGAAATGTTATTTAAAATTATATTGTGAATTCAAAAATGAAAAGAAAGATGCAGGTCGACGAGTTAGTTTTTTCGTAAAATGACAGTTTCCATGGTAACCATTTGGGGCAAAAATGTCAAAATGACCATACCATCTTCAAAGGTAATAAAATTATTTCTGGAAGGTTTTGAACACCAAAAAAACATGGATACTTTAATACATTCAATACTATATAATCAAATGTTATTTCAAATTCATTACAATCTGGAAAATTCTTGTTATCCAAATCAGTTTTTTAAGTTTTTGTATGTATGTATATTACAAATAAATGAAGATATCTAAAAATTCCTTTCATAGAATTTTCTTATTTTTCAGTATGTGAAGTAAAATTTAATCTTGACATACAAAATTCAAAAAAATGTATATGTTGACGAGTTACTTTTCCGTTAAATGACAGTTTCCATGGTAACCGTATTTGAAAACAATTTATAAAAACGATTAAAATAACTTAAACTTGAAAAATAGAAGCTGGGGGCTTAATATGCATGAGAAATAAATAATAATGTTAATAACTTTTTAAAGTGGTATGAATAATATTATTATTCTTGGAAAAAATTGCATATATAGCAAATTTCATCCGAATAAAAGTTTATCTGACTACTTTGCAAGTAGCTTTTCGGTTACAGATTATTATCTCCCTTTGATGCGCAGATGAAGTGAGCAGATAAAACTTCCGAGAACGTCCTTAATAGAAATCTACCTACTTCAAGTGACTTTGGAAAATTATCATTTTGGCAAAGCAAAGGCAACATTTGTAATATCTCCTTTTCAACAATATTTTTTGTAACACTAGAAGAATATCTTTATACTTAAAGGTTTCATTTGTAAAATACCTTTTCAGAGTTTGAGGACCATTTTAAGGTTTTCAATGTAAAGTTAAGAATAAGTTTTACCTGCAAGAGGCAAATCATCAATAAACTTTGCAAACGCATTATTCAGGTCATTAAACCATGTGAAGGGTCTATCTCTACACACAGCCGCGGCACATAAGGCACAGTGCTCGACAATACTCCCAAATGTTTCGATAAAATCACGGTAGGGCATCTTGTTGACATCGCTCAGTGGTTGAAATCTGAAATATTAATCATAATGTTTAAATGTAACTTTGATTAAACCTTTAAAGGTGGTCATTTAGTTAGTGATGAAGCTTCTTTAAATCATCTCTTTACCATTTGTTGTTCACAAATCCCTTTCTGTAAGATTAACAGACACTTTAAACTTATTTAACGCTTTCCCAAAACAACAAATTTTCAACTGTCCGAAATTGAAAGAGTGTGCAGACAACATTTCAAAATGTGATGAAATTGGAAAATAATCGTCTGATAGGGCAGACAACATTGTGGTTAAAGGAGAAATTGCTCGTTTCGAGCAATGTCTCCTTTTCCCACAATGTTTTCTAAAGTCGTCTGCAACAAAGTGGTCAAATGTCGTTATTGTTTGGGAAAGGGTTAAGTACTTTACCAGAGCAAGCAACTTAAAACCTTTTCTGCCATAAAGATTGTTGATTTAATACAAGTTGATTCAATTGAAAGAAATAGGCTACAGCAAAATCATGATCAAAGAAACATTATTACCTTGGTGAATTTCTAAATTAGAAAATATTTTATCATAGTGACATGCACACAAAAATGATACATTGTTTATAACAAATAGAAAGAACCCAGTCCTTCATATCACTGTTTAATTAATTATCAAACATTAGCGACATTTAACCACAGTCTGGAAATCGTTGTGGGAAAAGAAGAAATTGCTCCCTACGAGCAATTTCTCCTTTTCCCACAGTGTTTTCTGTGCTATTTTTCAGTTTCATCACATTTTGAAATGTTGTCTACAAACTCTTTCAATTTGGGACAGTTGAAAATTTGGCGTTTGGTAAAGGATTAATCAATTTGATTGAATTGCACCATGCTTACTCCATGTATTTCAAGGGAGACAACCATCCTGCATTACCAAATCACATAATATGTCCTGAAATGCTGTCTGGTATTTCAAAATTACTCATTAATGATCAACTAATGGTGGGTGTATGTGTTCCAATTGTAAAGGTGGATAACTAAAACCCCTGGGAACCTGGTTCGATCCATTGAGTGATACTGTTGGGTTTTGGGCAAGTGCATTGCTGTGTCTTTTTGCAAGACATTTCATAACATATAACTGGTGAACCAAGGGAAGCTGTGGTGTAAGTGAAACATTGTTAACATGGCATTTAACTCCATATAAAACTATATATAAGCACAATAAAACATTGGTTGTTAAGATAAGATCCCCTTTTAGTTAAGTATTTCTTTGTAGTAACATCAAGACACGGCTCAACCAATATATGATTTGTTTGTTTCTCAACACTGATAAATTGTGTTTATATGGGAAAGCAGTAAGCTCCTTGCATGGCTGGCAAAACCAGTTGTCAAACTTGCCCGGCTTGTTCAAAAAACTACAATGGACAAGTGGATTTTTACTGAAATTTACTTTATAACCATGATATGGACAAGTGCAAAAACAGATTTGGCATTTACGTACAAGTAAATCAAAGTCAGATTCTCCACCCACGACTTGGAAAAGAGTATTGTACAATACTGGTGAATGTAAGTTGGATCACTCAGTAAGTAATGTTTTCGCAGAATCTGCGGAGGTCAAAGGTTTGACTTTGTTCTGGCTGCATGTAATTGTAGCTTGGATCCATTGGCGCCAAGCATAAATGCCCCATGAGAGCTACTCTGATCAATATTCAAGGAGCGTTGTTACTCAAACATACTTTGTAACAAGAAGTTTTAGCAGAACTTTAATGCATTGGGGAGTATGTATGTATAAGGTGTTCATAATATATTAACCAGAAAGGAGTGAATGCACAAGTGGGCCAAATGGCTTTATCAGAGGAGCATTTCGAGGGTTCAATGCAATACTATAGTAAGGTCTTCATGATTATGAAGCACTTACTATAGTCTTGCATTGAACCCTTGATTTGTGCTATTTGCTGTGGGGTCATTGGTTCCAGTCCCTAGCTAGCCGCTGCATGGGTTAGAATCTCTGTCTGGCTGTATGTGTCCATCTCCTTGGTTACAATAACAGGGGAGGCAAAATTACTAGTCCACATTGTCCAAAAACCCTTGATGGACATTGTAACAGTATTTGGATAAATGATTATCGAAACAATTCATTACTACTTTTTATGATATGAATTACCTCCCTTGGAACCATGCCTGCTGATTGATTAAAGCGACTAAACTGAATCACTTGACTTTGTACAGTATTTACTTTAAGCTCAATTTCTCCTTTTCCCACAATGTTTTCCAGAGTCGTCTGCCAAAAAGTGGTCGAATGTCGTTATTGTTTGGTAATCGGTTAATATAACATGTTCTATTGACCGTTGATTAACTGCGTAGTTCAATATCAGTCCGAACAGACGTCACAACGCAAGGATATCAATCACAATGGTGTGTTCCGGTGTGGAAACTAAATTGATAAAGGTAAAAAAAATTGAAGCAGTTATCATAAAGGTTGACGTAGCTCCTGGTGTACCTGATAAGGAAATGTAAGGTCTATAGATAGACACACTGATCGCCGTGATACAACCGATATGTTGTTAGAAAGCGCTTTTATTTGTCAATGTTATCAATACAAAACTACATTAAGATGAACAATTTTACGTTGTATGAAACGTCAATGGTTGGACAGCTTTCAAGCGTGTGGAATGAGATCATGTAATATTCAAGGTTCGGGAGAGTAAAGGTCTTCACACTACATGCTTGTTTATTTCTTCCTATAAAACTATATTGTTGACACTCAAAAGTTAGTCTAATCGAGACAGTACTCAAAACAAGACAACATTAAAGGCAGAAGATATACATTTTTGAAAATGGTGCGTAAAATGTATTTGACGCTTGTCAATTCTCATCAAGGCATTTGTTATCAAAAATCACTTGTACCTTGAAGCACGGTTCAAACCCACTATGGGTTTTTTTTATGAAAAAAATATACCCTTACAAATATTTGGACAATGATGATATTATGTGTGTGTTGAACTTTGAAAGCCTAGAAGATGGCGAAGCATGTGATAACTTACCAATTTTATCATTGAATGGAGTACCTACAGCATTCGCAATCCAAGCTCTATGAAGTCCAATTTGTTGAAACTAACTTAGTGCACATACACTAGTCGAGGATTCAGGTAGGGAGCACATATTGATTTAAAAGGGAAATGATTACCGTTATATCAATGTATATGTACTCTGAACAGACATGATAACCCGCAGCTCAGCTATTTAGGCTTTCGAAACGCAATTAGTCAAATATTATATTATAATCAGTCGATTAATAAGTTTGATCTCAATCAAAATGTGTTGAAGTGAACTCGCATTTCTTTGTTGACAAATGAATCTATCCAACAATATGTGACTGTACGTTATAACTGATTAAAGGCAAGAAATATGTTTCTATTATCATCAATGTATTCACCAGGAACATGCCAATAATGATCTTTGAAAATTGAATGCTGTTTATAACTTGACAAATCACTCTCGATTCTGGTTTCTGGAAACATGACCAGTGCTCACACCGAATGTGGATAAATGAAAGTTCGCAAGGTCGATCCCGCTATTCACGCGATTCGAACCCAAGACCTCGTGCAATGAGGACGACGATCTTAACCGCTGTCCTCACCTTGACCTATCAGATATGCCAGAGGCTCATATGCACACCTCTTAAGCTTACACTGCAAGGCTCTTTTAAGCACATTCGTTCCTTTCAACTGATAGAATGACTGATGAGAACATCAAGGTTATACTTGCGCTCATTCTTCTAAAGTTATGAAAGTTCTAGAATAATTGAAAATTGCCTTGAAAGCGCTTTAAATTCCGCTTTACAGAGGAATTGAGACTGTAATACTTTCACATGATGCTTTTAAAATAGTGAATACTTTAAGTTTTAGCGATAAAAACAAGGTCAACCAAGAAACGTTAGGAACCAATAAAACCCAAGAAATTCTCCATTTTAAATGTTCAAGATCTTAATATAGGATAAATGACAATATTCTTATGTGTTTCACTTGCTTTTTCTAACCAAATGATCGCCACTCACTAACCAGAGCGCTCCTGGCTATTTTAGATGTTACTAGAATGTAAACAATGAAGTTGGATTGGTTGGCATCAAGTTTGAGAAAATATAACTTTGAAAAATAGATAATGAATGGTGCAGGCGTTATATTGTCATGATCCTGTGGTTTTTCGCTCTGTTTCAACATATTCTATCATAATTTATAACTCATATTACCCAGTTTTGTAGTTTTTCTGCGTGCTAGTTTGCTTTTAAGTTAAGTTCAAACTATTACTTTTTCTTTCTTTTGGAACTGGAGAGTAACCCGATACCCAACAAGTCAATGTATCATACGCTCATTCAAGCTTAATGATTGCTTTTACGTTTGGCGTCAAGTTCTTCCTCTGTCGGATGTACATGTATACTAGTCTATGAATTGCCATTTTGACAGAAGATGATAAATGCGGAATAATTAAGAGCAACATATAGTATACATGTGTCATCTTGAACAACTAAATAAAATCGGATGTCAAAGCTTTAACAGGGACATGGGGCCGACAGCATCAAACTAAAAACACTAAAATAAAATACAAATAAGGACAAATAAGCACATTTTATGTATCGTTGGGTTAAAAGGACTCTCTCATGGATTTGGATTTAAACTTTTTAAAGTTCCTTTTTTGAAATAAATGGTTTTATACAGATGAAATGATATAATATTATTTAAAGAAACATAAAACTAGACTACTGACAGCTTTCCAACTCCTAATATTAGATATAGATCACTTGTGTTGCACACATTGCAAACCGTTTAAGGGGGTTCATTTCGTGAACAACAAGCCAGACTTAAAAGAAGATATGCATTTAGACACCATCGCAACATGGGTCTTCAAAAATGTTCAACGTAATGTTACGTTGTAACGTAACATTGCCAAGTTGTGCATGCTGGGCTTTCCGATAGAAGTGGTGACAGGCGCAAAGGCTCAATTCACATGATTTAACGCAAAGATGGGATTTCAGCATCTTAAAGTAAAGGCATTGAAATTGGTCTTTGTTTTAGTGACTATGATAGTTCAAATCAAGATTTTTACATGTAATACGGATGTCATCAGTTGGTTTGGTATACTCTTGGCATTGATCATTTGATAGGGCTACGCTATGCACGAAAACCACTGATAATGGCTGAAAAATTCGCACCAAACAAATGGCTAGATTTGTGTGTAGATAAAGGTTATAGTATGATTGCGAGACCAACGTGTTCATTTATATACGTTAAAGTCGGTTAGAACTAAGAAGAAGAGTTAATGTAAAATATTTAAAAAAGAACAGGCAATACTGAATGCTAATACTTGACATTGTAAACGTAAATGCAAAGGGAAAGATATTAAAAAATCATAATTTATCAAAGTGGCAAAATATTCTCGTGATCGTCACAAAAAAGGTGATATATTTCGAAATATGTAAAATTTTAAAAACAAATCCAGTATATTTACATAATACTAGACAATATTGATGCCGAATGGGTTTATGAAATCACAACAATAAATCCACTTGAAAACAACCGGGTATGCTATCATCTAATTTTCTGAGATCTATCTAAGAACAAAATATAAGTTGTTAACCTCATTCGTTTTTAAACCTGCAGTATTGGGTTGGTACTCATATATACGTCATATCCACACGACACATATGAGGACAAAACATCATAGTAGTTGATTGCAGATGTTAGAATAATGCGTAAAAATGTATTACACTAACTTTTACCTATCCACTTATTTAGACCAACGTTATGTAACATAACTTGTAAACTGAAGTATGGTTGAAGTACGATATCTTCATATTCATATTTTATATTGACCAGTTTAGAGCAATATGATACTGATGTTTTGGGTGAATCAAAGATCAGCTGATACTATCTTGCGGCAATATTACTTCACTGTGTTAAACGTGAGTGCAATGGCAATAACTAACGTGTTCGTAGTGAATATGTGTAAACTAAACATTTTAGAAGTGTAACGTCTTCCGCAATTTAAATTTGCGACTTATCCAATGTGAGCCGTGCATACACGTAAATAGATTTGCGTGCGTTCAATTTCATACGCCATTTATCAAAAATGTATTGTTACTTTTTTTGTATTTGGAATGCCTTTTAAAACTAATAAGTATGTACAGTGTTGATGCAGAATAAATTGACGATCCCTTTTTCATTATTTATTGTAGTGTTATCCTACATCATGGAAGTCTCTGGAAGAATGACGGAACAGGACAGTCATACCACAGACATCTGTGTGACCCATATTCATACCACAGATATTCTATGTGACCCATGTCTAGAAGTAAATGATGAGGAAACCGCCATGTTTTACTCTACCGTGTGTAATGAGTTTCTTTGTGACGCTGATCCAAAGGCACATAGGAAAGCTGCTATATCAAAATCCCATCATTACTGGACAGAAATAGTATGCCGAGACAAAAGATAGAATCGTATGAAGACACTATTTGCCAATTACATAAAGGAAAGACACTTAGATATTTTTGTATTTCTTGTGGCCAAGTAGAATTCTCAATAGACCACTAGGCATATTGTTTACTCCATTGTTATTTAGTTTATTAAAAAAGCATTGTGTGTAAAAAAAACAGTTGCAAGTCACAAAGGAATAACCCTGATTTCGATCCAAGAATGTTGATATATAACTGAAAAATTGTTAAAAACAGCGTTAAAATATACCATAGAAGACGACTTATGCACAGCTCGACAGAATTATTCGTAAACTGAATTCGAACTAATTGTGGGGTTGTGTCAAAGGGCTTGAAACAAATAAAACGGTTTAAGAACACCTGGTTTCTCATTAATGAGATGCCAAATCCGTCTAGTCTTAAACATATTTTTCATCACTGGAGTCACTGCTGACACCTAACTCACGGAAGACTCGGAACCTTATTTAGTAAGGAAGCGTCTATATCGAACACTATTGATTGTACCTAAGCGATTCGGCCAAAGATCGCTTTGTAACTCTATGACGAACTAGGTTTTCTGGTTCTTCCTGTACCTGGTCATAGCCCGTAGCGGCCGCACCACCACCATTACCAATATGAGGGTCCATGTTTGCCTTTTCCTGCTCGGCGTCAATCACTTGCTGAACCAGTGCCTTTCTGTGATATTCTTGTCGTGGTTGCGACGGAGGGGCTGCTACGGGGCGCACTACCATTCTGCGCTCTG
Organism: Cerastoderma edule; assembly: GCA_947846245.1. Taxonomy (NCBI): domain Eukaryota; kingdom Metazoa; phylum Mollusca; class Bivalvia; order Cardiida; family Cardiidae; genus Cerastoderma; species Cerastoderma edule. The sequence continues at coordinate 25,716,041 of OX401417.1, forward strand.
CAGCATGATCATGGATGTATAATGTATTTGTCTTGTTGAGAGCAGGTATTCAGGAAATTTAAACGACGCACAGCAGTATGGTCGCATGACAGCAGTGGGATCACATCAACTTATATTCAACTTGCATATTCCTGAAACACCCACTTTTAATTTATGTAACCCATGGTTACGGACTATAGTCTGTTTTACCTATTGGTATAATATTTGCTGCATAAGGAGATATAAATGTAAAATATTTATAATTTAAGATTTGATAAATTATGTCTAAATAGATTAATATTATTAGGACCATAAATTAATATTGATATTAAATAAATTATAAAAAAAAGATGATATAAATGTATAAAAAACATGGTCTTGTTTTATTAAATCATCCTAAGAAACAGGCTATAGCTATAATTTGACCTAAGGCCGTGGGAAGGTGTTAATTGGAAAAAGAAAAATTCATGAAACACCCACTTTTTTTTATCAAAATTTGAAAAGTGGGGTTTCAGGAAGACACCTGTTACTCCATTTATTACTCAACAAATCCAAAGGAGTGCAATTGGAAAGCATCGAAAGTTTCGAAAAGTTGTGTGTGCTTGGCAATAAGGCGTGAACAATTATACTAAATGTACATGATAATGAACTGGGTTAAATGCATGCACCGTAATTTATAAGCCGAATTAGCCTTACCTTCCGTATATAGTGACCCATGGCGACATGTCAACAACTCAATAATAAAAGACTACAACATTATGAAAGTAGTACTGGTTCGAAAATGTTGTCATCAATCAGACAGTACGGATTTGAAATGGTTAACAATTTGCAGATACCAAGAAAACGTTGAAGTCTGCCCGACGACAAACCGACGTCGTAACATCAGGCTGACGTTTGGCGAACGTCAGGCCGATATAGCATATTTGCAAAGTGTAACAGTTTGGCCGTATATGTTAGAGAGCGGTCCAATAACCACACGAGAAATGAATGGATGTTTGTACTTTGTAGTATTGTTTGCTTTTTTAGATGTAAAACGCCTTGAGATAACCTCCGCATTTTTGGGTCATTTCAGAAGTCAGTTTACGTTTATGTCTTCTATTCCGTTTAAGTAAGAAAGGTCTTATAGAAAGGAACGATATACCTAAATGTTCGAATGTTACCATTTTATAAAACATTGGATAAGGAAAGCCAGCTTTGACAGCGGGGAAGTTGGTCGTAACTAATATATCATTAGTTTGTCATAGCTATAATTTAGCAAGTGCATTTAAGATTGTTTTCTTGGCATTTATTAACCCTTTAAGGTATAGAGATAAGGCTTTTCTGTGACACCATAGGTATAAACCATCCGATTATCGGAGACCATTAACGCATACATAATCAGTCACCCTAGGTACCTATTTGCACAGGATTATCTCCGATAAATGTTATTGATTGGGGTACTGTTAATCAAACCAAAATTAATGCAATTTACGTTCATCTAATAGATTTTCTCAAAGAATAAAAGACGACGAGAACAAAATTCCCTTTAAGTTGGTGATTTTTTCTTCATTTAGTGATACATACATATCAGGATTTAGGTGTACAAAATAAACAAACAATGAAACTGTATATTGAGGTGTGAATTATACAAAATCAAAAGTATTATAGTAACTTATGTGTTTTCCCCAAGAGATCTCTAATTTGATTTTCTGTTTTGTCATCAATTGAAGGAAATTTTGTTGACGAAAAAGTCCATTCATGACTCGAGATGCATACTTTGTCTTTGCATATTTCTCAACAAAGCTGAATCATTTTATTTCAATTTCCATTAAAACCGTTTCCAAAATGAAAAAAAAAGAATGTTTTTCAACGCAATATTGCTTCGTAAAGAAGTTAAACCTGGTCATCTTATACATGTAAAACGGTTAATATCAATTCATAATGACAACGAAACATGCTTATATTTCCGTAAAAAACATGTCCATGGGTGATGAATTTATCAAAAGCTCTTTGTTGTAGTCAAAGTCGGAGAATTGATCTTATTTGCTTGTCCGTGAATTGGTAAGATTTATAAGCATTTCATCATCTTCAGGCTCAAAAAACCGATCAAATGACTGCTCTGTACATTGATGTCTGACATGCGATCGGAAACACCAATATTGGATAAATGTCTTAAAACAGCCGTCTTTATACAAGTTTCTCGTTATGATATATAGAATACAAAATACAATATAATATACATTCACATGATCAAGGCATTCTGAAGTTAATCTCACAATCTTTATAACGTCCATTATTCAACGGCTTTATTGTCAATCGCCTTTGAATTTAGAACAATAAGCTCCGTGTCATAAACATTCTTTACAGATCGCGTGCCGCATGCTCTTTAATTGGATAGAATTTTTAGAAGTGTGTTAAGTTTCTAAAGAATTGCATGAAATTCTTATCGAGTCTTTACAAATCGGCATTGTTCTGATCTTTTATGACCGGATATTGAAGGCCTCTCAGTAATTGGGATGGTAATTTGAATTCCCTTCATCTCAATTTGCTAGCGGTATTTTCAGAAGGATGTCGTGAGACCATTATCAAAAGGTTCTCTCTAGAGCAAAAGTTTAAACTTTGACCCTATGATTTTATCACCGGAAATGAAAGAAAACATATTTATTTAAGAGGAAAATGAAATTTAGACAAAGTGACCTTTGTGAAAAGTTATGTAATTAAGGGTTAAAGTTGAATAAATATTTCAGCTGTCAAATAGCGTTCTATTAGGTCATCGATAAAACGTCAAAATAGGTCTTATACGGTTATAGGTATAAAGGCGAAAAGGGTTTTATACGGTAATCGATAAGGCGGCGAACGGCGCTATATACCGTAAAGGGTTAAGTAAATGGTTAATTCCTGAACTTTGTTTCTCAGGACATTTCCTTATTACAATGCTATTCAGATAAGCAGGTAACATCAAGAAGTGAACTGTCGCTGGAATAAATGTGTCTGGAACACCATTAGGCAACACAAAGCTTACGTTAACTGAATTATGTCGCTTCTCTTGATAAATATAGCATGTTAATACCAAGTAGATTGACCTTGATTCAACCTCCATTTCAAAAACGGTATACAGCAGAACAACTGTCCGTACAACTATGTTAAAATATTTCTTGTATATGCTGTACTCGATATCCATACGCATTTACTTAGTGTTTATTTTCCACATTAGTTTTCTTGTTAACGTAACCAATCTAAGTCAAACGTATTTGGAGAGATTTTTTAACTTAAGAATAAGATGTTGCAGTATATCTCCATCGTTTCTAAAATTATGATATGAACCAAAACCCCTTTTGACATGAATACTCGTATTACATAGCAATTGCTCTAATCTTGTGGAATGTTGACAAGTCAAAACCGCAGTATTATACGACTACTTTATATAAGGTGGACCGCAGTATCGACGATTGTGTTTTTCACTAAGTTTAACAGACTTAGATTTAGGCTCTGAAGTATCTTCTCAAAAGATACTACGAGGAAAGTTTGCGGTCACGTTGGGTCTTAGAATCACGGTTTACATGTCCACCACCTTAACCATTTGACAATGTAGAACATCTATAGACTAGACCTTGAGCCAGAAAAGGCCCTGCTCCCCCCCTCCAGGGGTAATTTTGAATGTTATGTTTTTCTTGACCCTCTAGCTATGGGGCATAAGCAGACGAAAGATTGCAAAGTTCCGTTGGGGCTTTACAGAGTTATGGGACTTTGAAAATGGGCTTATCAGCAATATATAGCCTATATGAGAAAAGCTTTAAAAAATCTTCTCCATAAGTTGTAGGACTTTGATATTTGGTATGTAACATTATCTACTGGTCCTATACCAAGTCTGTTCATATTATGACCGCTTGGCCAAAAATGGCCCCGCCCTAGGGGCTTATCAGTTTAACATTGTCTTAATTATGTAGAAAAAGGTTTAAAAATCTTCGTTTTCTAAGGATCCATTAGACCTAGAGTTTTAATGTTTGGTATGTACCATTATCTATTGGTCTTCTTTAAATTTTGATAAAATGATGACCTTTGGGCCTTAAATGGCCCCGCCCTAGGGGTTTATCCGTTTAACAACGCCGTATATAGGAAAATATTTAAAAATCTTTTTCTCTAGAGCAATGAGGCCTAGAGCTTTGATATTTGGTACAAAACATCATCTACTAGTCCTCCACAAAGCTTGTTAAAATCATTACCGCTTGGCCAAAAATGGCCCCGCCCTAGGGGCTTATCAGTTTTACATTACCTTAAATATGTTGATTTTTTTGTTTCATCTTTGTTATCTTAAGATCCATATGACCTAGAGTTTTGATTTTTTGGTAAGTAGCATTATTTATTGGTTCTTTTTTTAAATTTTGATAAGATGATGACCTTTGGGCCTTTAATGGTCCTGTCTTGGGGGCTTATCAGTTTAATTCAGCCTTTTATAGCTAAATATTTAAAGATCTTCTCTTCTAGAGTGATAAGGCCTTATGCTTTGATATTTGGAATGCAGCATCACATTAAGGTATTCTGCCAAATCTGTTCAAATCATGACCCTCGGATTTAAAATGGCCCCACCCTAGGGGCTTATCAGTTTTGGAAAGCCTTATATAAAAAGGTATTTTCAATTTTCTGGAGCCATATTGCCTAGAGCTTTGATGTTTGGTATGTAGCATCATATACTGTTCCTCTACGAAGTTTATTTAAATAATGACCCCCTGGCATAACATGGCTCCGCCCTAGCTGCTAATATCAGTTTAACATAGCAGTATATAAGAAAATATTAAAAAATCATCGTCTTTCTCTTTCTCGTCGTCTTGTTCTCTATCAACGTTGATCAAATTATGACACCTGGGTATAAAATGGCTCCCCACCTCACCCCAGGGACATATCAATTTAACGCAAATGTATATAAGAAAATCTTTATAAGTCTTCTCCTCTGCAACCAATTAGCCTTGATTTTATATTTATTATAGTGTAGCAAGCTTTTGTGGTCTTACACTAAGTTTGCTAAAAAAAACAAAAAAAACCAGCCAGGCTAAAAACTGCCCAACAGCAAATGTTCAATATGTTATTCATTGATGACCCGTTGTCCCTCCCTATTTTAGTAATACTTGTTTACTAATACTAGTTTAATACAAGTGCCCAGATAAATGTTTTGTTTGTATATATTACAACGTCTTTTTGCCATTTAAACAGTCATTCAGTTAAAATACAGCAACAAATGATTCTATGGGTCCAGGATTGAAACAATTATATAGCTAGGAAAAGCGCCTTCCTGAAATTTTGCACACTCTATCGTTATCTGCGAATGTGGGATAATTATAAAGTTACTTTTATCCTTTATCCAATCCAATATCACCTAAATGCGAAATTATTTCAAGCAAAGAACCGGAAAAAAGATAGTGATTTGCAATTGCTCAATACAGTCTAGAGGATTTAACATGTTACCTGCCCAAAAACCTGGATGTTGAAAATTACGGAACAAAACATCAATGATGCCAGTTGTTCTGTTAAACTTGTGACTGCTGAGGAGAAAATTTTTATTATTTTCTTACTAACGTTTATGTAAAACTGATATGCCTGGGGGGTTTTCTTATATACTGCTATGTAAAACCGATATGCAGCTACATGTCGGGTTGGCCATGTTGGGCCAGGATTTTAAATTGTAAATTCCAATCTCTTTCAGAAAGGAAATAACCAATTAAACAATTATATAGACATTCTCAAAAAGGCTGTCTAAAGAGTGTCGACGTGAAGATAATTAAAGATTTTCTTGTGAACTGCTATTTATAACTAACAAACCCCTAATAAGCGGGCCATGAAAGGCCAAGCGGTCATGATTGAACACATCTAAGTAGAGGACCAGTAGATGATGCCAAATACAAATTATCAAAGCTCTGGGCAATATTGTTCCAGAGAAGAAGATTATTAAAGATTTCTTACATACTGCCATTTATAACTGATAAGCCCATAGGGTATGAACATTGTCGGCCAAGAGGTCATGAATTGAACAGAGTTAAGGGGAACAGTAGATGATGCTACATACCAGTTATCAAAGCCCTAGGCAATGCGGCTCTCCGTGGTCATGATATGAACAACTTTGGCAGAGGATCAGAAAATGATGCTACATACCAAATACCAAAGCTTAAGGCCTTATGGGTCAAGTAAAGAAGATTTTAAAATATTGTCCTATATAAGGCTTTGTTTAACCGATAAGCCCAAGGGGCAGGGCAATTTAAGGCTGAAAGGTCATCATTCTATCAAAATTTACAGAGTACCAATCGATGGTGCTACATACCAAATATCAAAACTCTAGGTCAACTGAACCTTAAGAAGAAGATGTTTAAACCTTTTTCTATACATTAAAGGCAATGTAAAACTGATAAGCCAATAGGGCGGGGCCATTTTTGGCCCAGGGGTCATGATTTTAAAACGCTTGGTAGAGGGCCAGTAGATGATATTCACACCAAATATCAAAGCTCTAGGCCTTGTGGCTCTAGAGAAAAATATTTTTAAATATTTCCTATATAAGGCTATGTTAAACTGATAAGCCCCTAGGGCGGTATCATTTAAGGTCCAAAGGTCATCATTTTATTAAAATTTGAAAAGGACCAATAGATAATACTACATACCAAAAATTAAAACTCTATGTCAAAAAAAAACTTTAGAAAACGAAGATTGTTAAACCTTTTTCTACATAATTAAGACAATGTAAAACTGATAAGCCCCTAGGGCGGGGCCATTATTACCCCAGTGATCATGATTTAAACGAGCTTGGTCGAGGACCAGTAGATGATGTTTCTCACCAAATATCAAAGCTCTAGGCCTTATGGCTTCAGAGAAAAAGATTTTTTAAATATTTTCCTATATAAGGCTGTGTTAAACTGATAAGCCCCTAGGGCGGGGTCATTTAAGGCCCAAAGGTCATCATCTTATCAAAATTTGAAGAGGATTAATCGATGATGCTACAAAGCAAATATAAGAGCTCTAGCTCAAATGGATCTTAAGAAAACGAAGATGTTTAAACCTTTTTCTACATAATTAAGGCAATGTAAAACTGATAAGCCCCTAGGGCGATACCATTTTTGGCCCAGTGATCATGATTGTAACACGCTTGGTAGAGGACCGGAATATAAAGTTGCATACCAAATATCAAAGCTCTAGGCCTTATGGCTTCAGAGAAAAAGATTTTTAAATATTTTCCTCTATAAGGCTATGTTAAACTGATAAGCCCCTAGGGCGGGGCCATTTAAGGCCGAAAGGTCATCATCTTATCAAAATTTAAAGAGGACTAATAGATGATGCTACATACCAAAAGTCAGAGCTCTAGCTCAAATGGATCTTAAGAAAACGAAATGTTTAAACCTTTTTAAACATATTTTTTGGCAATGTAAAACTGATAAGCCCCGAGGGCGGGGCCATTTTTAGGGCAGCGGTCATAATTTTAACAAACTTGGTAGAGGACCACTATACGATGCTACATACCAAATATCAAAGCTCTAGGCCTTATGGATCGAGAGGAAAATAATTTTAAAGATTTTCTCATATAGGCTATAATTTACTGATAAGCCCATCTTCAAAGTCCTATAACTCCGTAAAGCCCCAACGGAACTTTGCAATCTTTCGTCTGCTTATGCCCTATATCCCAAGGTTCAAGAAAAACATAACCTTCAAAATTCCCCCTAGGGGGGAGCAAAAATGTTCTTGGCTCATGGCCTACAGCAAAGACGGGTCCCATCCTCGACGGTTCTTTGGATAATTGGGATTGCATTCCGTTTAGAAAAATAATCAGGTCTTAAAGGAATAGCGCTGATTTTGTTCAACGGAAAACTGGTTATAACTGTACGATTGGAAATCAGTGTTAAACTGTCAAAAGTTGTCTTCAATCAAGTACCTCGACGCTAGCATATCAAAGTAGAGGAATTTCAAGAAATGCCAATTCAATAGACCGAAATCACGCGCCGGCCATCTTGGATTCAAAACGAGGCTCTTAACGCAAACAAACCGATAATATCATGTCCGCGTATCACTAATGCTTTTACAATTTTTAATTTCATCGACGTTTTCATCAGTTCTAAATAACATAACCACAACGATCATATTTTGTTTACAGACAAGATAATTTAAAGTCAAAGTATTAAATTTAACATACACATGCAATAGGAATTCGTTTCCGACCTCATCATATCAATGATTTTTAAACAACCTTATATTAACAAATTAAACATCTTTACGGTGATTATGCAATAAGACTTTTATTTTGACAAACTTTGATGTTAATGTATGATTTTTATTAAAAAAACCACATCAATATTTGTGTACATCTTATTATTGTTATTGTGTTGAGCAATGAATATAGGGTTAATTCTTATTTCGTCTTTACCAATTTCTTCCATTTAAACTTTGGGCTGAAGACGAAAATCCTCAATTATTTACAGTCTTTCACCAAATTTCACACCTTTCAAGACAGAAGTCCTATCTCATCTATTGGTGTAAATTGAATTGTGTTTGACAGAAGTTGCGTATAAAAAGTTATGCAAGTTATTATCATCTTTGTCTATGGAGGGGTGACGGTTAAAATGTGTGTATAATGTTAATCCAGAATAGAATAAGACAATTAGATGCAGAAAAAACGAAGATGCCTCTAGACTGAGATTTCTCTGTGTTTTGTCGAAGCATACACTTTTTGTATTCAATGCTATATACATTTTTTTTTCAATTTATCTTATAGTTTGGCTTTGCATACCGTCTTGCCATATTAACTGAAATGTGATAATCCCAAAATTACATTGAAAACATGGTAAGTGCAAATTCAGATAAAATTTGAGACTTTAAAATAGACTGTTTTCATGCTAACCACTAACTTGTCCAAAGTTTGTATATTGATATGATGTTTAAAGGTAAAACATATGACATATCTTCACGAATTCTCTAACTATAATACTCCCAAATTATGCAGATCTTAATCAGATGTAGGTATGTTAGTTCCACCCGTGAGTTGGATCTAAATTGAATATTTTCACGTTCCCAATCAGATAGTGTGAACCCAAATAAACGTGTTTACGGGATGGAGAAATGTATTTTTTTGTCGTACTAATTGTTTTTCATAAGAAGATGCTCAGTTTTACTTTTTCAATTTTGACATTTGTAAGCAACAGATATGTATATAGATATATACGTGTTGACAAAGTCGGGACATTGTCGGGTAGACGAAATAAGAATTAATCATTTTAAGGGGTGTCGACGAAATTGGACTTCGAATTGTAGACGAAATGGCAGAATACGGAACTGGACTTTCCGAAGTCACCGAATATAATACACTGTATTGAAAATAATTTTAAATGAAAGTTTACTAGTCAACTTTTAGTAAGACTTCCGTATTTATTTGAAAAGACCGTATGACTTACATAAACTAATGATAACTGTTGGTCATAATGTATAAGAGAAGAACATGATAAAACCCTAACAAGTCAAGCATCATGTGGAACATTGGGCTTGATTAGTTATATCCAAACAAAGGAAAATTTCACCTAGTCACATCTGTCATGAATAAAAAGGGATTAATCGTTAAATATACCTGAATTGTAGGACATGTTAACAACTTGCAGTCAGATAAGAGATAAACAACAAGGCATAAGTCACCCGCTGGGTTAACAGTTTGATTGATTCAATAGAACGTGGTTGATATACAACAGATTGATAATCGTGTCAAACATTTTGTATACTTTTATAACTGGGTCCAAATTATAGGAAAGGGTTTTAGGTTTCTACTAGAGCGGCGTGAAGATAAAGGATTTAATTGTGGAGTAAACGATTGATCAACGCTTGAGGACTGCTTTCTCCACAAATAGGAAACACACCAAATAAACCAAAACTAGATAAAGAATTTGCTAAAAAATAGACATATTCCTTTTTCGTTCCAAACTATTCAAATGCATATCTATAAATGAACATGGAGGATATCAAAATCAACATGTTTTCTGTTAACGCATATGCTTGATTTCCCTATTCTTGCGTTAAGAGCCTCGTTTTGGTTGATCTCAAAACGAGGCGTGATTAGGGTTTATGGAGCTCTGATTGAGTCGTATAGTGATCGAGAACAGTTTTATATTAATTGAAACAAATGTAAACGTTTCGTTTATGTGTAAATGCGAGGTTCGTCCAAATAAAAAATAACAACAGACGATAACGATAACGTTAGAAGAATACCAGGATATCTATAATTCTGCAGCTTAAAGTTGATCAAATGGTGGCAACATAAAATCCGAACTTCTTATCCATTTCACTTATAACAAGTGTCGATATGGGTCTGTAATGAAAGAAACTCTAATCAAATGCATTAAATCAATTGGACCATTTTGTATTCTGGAAGTGGTCATAAAACAGTGCGAGAAAAGCTGCACAAAGCAAAATGCAATTGTCATTAATTCAACATTTTCAAATAAAATAATGCAATGTACCTGAAAATAAGAATATTTTTTAAACGTCTTGAATTCGTGTACATCTGTACATCAGTCTGTCGACATCGTAAGTTAAGATCGACCCCTATGTCTTTTAACCTCAAATTTGACACTAATTTTGAAGAAATCCGTTACCGCCGCTGTTACAAACTCACAGATATTGCTTCCAAGTTTCATATAACATTTACATATGTACATTATATTGTTCCAGAGTGACATTATAACCATTTGTACCCAATGTAAAGTTTCTTTTTTTGCATAGTATATCTATGATTTTAAAACCCAATTAAGGATGATAACAGTTAATAATCCAGTTATATCCCGGCGTGGAAACTTTAAACATATATGATACTTAAGCATATTAGTTTGGCTTGAATAAAGACTGTTCGTATAAATCATTTTTATTAATAACAGTATGTTGACCTGCTACGTATGCTTAGGGTATCATGTCGATTTTCAGACTTTTTTTTATATAGACATCGTTTATCAAAAAGAACTCTAGACGGATACATTGTTTTTCTATTAATACACCCGGCAACACATAGTCCAGTTGTAATACAATTAGATTTAATGACAATAGATTGACCTTCTTACCAAAATGTTCAACCTTACCTAACTGTAGCTAGGGCCGAAGCATAGCACTTGAAGCCTGCGTACCAACGTTCATTTTGAACAAGTGTGTGCGTTGTTGTAAAACCGTGCACTAGAACCAAAGTCACTGCAATGCGTGGAATAGGATTAAAAGAGAATTGTCTACGCTTTTGTTCTTATTCTGAATCTATTTATCTTTATACCATTAAAACGGGGTGTTAAGGCTCATCTCGTGTTTAAGTTTTATCTGGTCGTGATTGATAAATTAATCTACGTTATGAGATTGCACACTAACTAAGGAGTTGGGTTCTTGTTCGTGAAATGGGTCGACCCAATTTTGTACAAAATGCCATGGTCTCGTGTAAACCTGTTTATGAAGTCGGCAAAATAAGCCTTTACAGAAGAATGGACCATTCTGCATTTTGAAAAGATTTCTTTTTGATAAATCGATTATTTTTTACCCTTTAAATAAAATATGTTTTTAATGAATAAATCAGGAGCAATAGATACAAACATCACATTGACAACTTATTTAAAATATTTGTATTTTCCTTTGTGGAATGTATAATGATTTGGAAAAAAACTAAAACAAAAAAAAAGACAGTATAATGGTTAAATATGTTCCTTATGAGGAAATGTCAGAAATTGAGTAATATACACTGATCGATGAATTTTTTAAAATAGTGTTTATTTTTTCAAAATGTACGGTAATTCAAGTTGATCGATACAGAATTAACTTAAGAAAGATAATATATACATCGAATGTGTTCTATGGACACTCAGTCGTGAGTAAGTGTTCAAACGCGCGGTATAAGAGCATTTGATGTTCAAGGCTCCAGATAAGAAGAACCTTTACCACTACATGCCCGTTTATTTCGTCCTTTAACCTCATCGTATTGGTACTCGAACGATCGTCTTATCGGAACAGTGCTGATGGCGAGACAACATTACAGCAGTTGGTATATATATATAAAGTTGGAATGGTGTGTGCCTATTCTTATCACGGCATCTGACATCAAATGTTACATGTTATTTGAAGCTCGGTTATAGTCCTATTTGTTTTTAAAGACAATGAATTCCATCAAGGATTTAAACAGCAGACCTAGGTAGGCGAGGTATGTGATAACTTACTGTTTTTACAATGAATGGAGTACTTACAGCATTTTCAATCTAAGCTCTATGAAGTTGAAACAAACTTAGTGCAAATACATTAGTCGAGTATTCAGGAGGGGGAACACAAATTGGTTTAAAGGGGAGAGGGAAGTTTTATAATGAATTGATAACTGGTAACATAAAGGTACATAGACCCTGGACAGATTTGAAACCACGCAATTATGTAGACTCTCACAAATCAGTATGTCGATAATGATGTTGATAGAATTCGATAAATAAGTGTGATCTTAATCAGGGGTTGATTAAAGTGAAAATGTGTTTCTTTGTTGACGAAAGAACCTTTGACCATTCAAAGATATTAAGATATTTCCTAAAACAGAAAATCTCAGAAGATGAGTATATGTCGCCCAGGTACAACTATGTCGAATTTAACAAGCAACCTGACCAGGTTCAATATTTGATAGATCTCACAATCGGTTGTTATCTACCTTATGATTATAACGTAATAAATGAATGCCGATTTTTAAAAGCTATTTATGATTTAACCCGGTATAAAGAATAGAGGCCTATATATTTGTATTGCAAAGCTCACAGTGCAATGAACGTTTAAGAACTCCCTTTCTGCCACCTTAAACATGAACTTTTGCAACGAACTTATTTTTAATTATACTTTTTCTTGTTTCGAAACTGGTAACACGCAGACAAGTAAGCGTATCATAAGCTAAAGGGGATGAATTAATCCTCTTGCGTTTAAACGCCAGTTTTGTCTACTCGCACCTGATATTTGAACATGCACAGAGGCATTCAATGACATAGACGGAGCAGGCTAAATCTCTAAAAAATGGGTCAGCCCTAAGCCTTCAATAAATGTATGGTGCGGAATGTAAAGGTCTAGTCTAGTGACAGTCGGCACACTTACAATAATTTGGTTAAATTAGCCTTCACAATACCATTCGATATCAATAACAGTCGTCACTATGTGCTCCAGAACTACCACTGTCGCTGATAACTTTACGTTAAATAGAATTATACGACCTATAACAAGGCTCTAAGCAGAGATTATTTGATTTTAATCCATATGGTATTTCTCTTTAAACCAGAAAGTAACACATACACAGAAAACAGCAAGTAATTTGATTTACCTTCATTATGGGTAAAGTCTACGAATAAAGGGATTTTTTATCTTCTCGCACATTGTTTTCAAACCTGCGCATTGAATTTGTAAGACAAATATGGAGCGAGGTAGATCTTTATAAAACGGGTCTTCCATAAACCTTCAACAATTGTTTGGTGCGGAAAGTCGAGGTCTCGTGTCAGCCTGTATACTTTAATAAAGTTGGTTCTTCACAGTGTCGTATGAGACTTGTAAACAGTGTACGTCCCGATCAGTACCCCGGTAACAACGAGGGAGAAACATTAAGTTCAGGATCAGTCAATACATGCGTTACTGGTTCATCCGGTACCATCTATGACCCGCATGCATGGAGATAAGCTATATAACATAACACGGCTACTTTCTGCACATAAATAATCATCAATGCTCGAAAACCGGGTTTTGTAGACATGATACGTTACATTACCTTATTGATCCGTAGGTTTAAACTGCATTGCATGATCAGTCAATACATGCGTTACTGGTTCGTCCGGTACCATATATTACCCGTATGCATGGAGGTAGGCTCTTTAACACGGCTTCTAGACATGATACGTTAAATTATCTAATTTATCCGTAGATTTAAATTGTATTGCAGGATCAGTCAATACATGTGTTACTGCTTCATCTGGTACCATATATTACCCGTATGCATGGAGGTAGGCTCTTTAACACGGCTTCTTTTTTTGCATAAATAATTATCAATGCTCGAAAACCGGGTCTTGTAGACATGATACGTTAAATTACCTTATTTATCCGTAGGTTAAAATTGTATTGCAGGATCAATCAATCCATGCGTCACAGGTTTGTCCGGTACAATCTGTGACCCTCATCCATTGAGGCAGGCTTTATAGAATGGCTAGGAGACACACGATATAATGACTGTTAAGCAAAAATGGCTTAAACCTTTTTTTCAATAACTTCTAGCAGAAAACTTTCAAACCAACCCAGATCGAGTCACATTAATAATTGTCTGTATTTCGGGTCTGATAAAAGGATACAAGTACAGCAACAATGAATTCATATAGAAGCAAAGTACATCAAGAGCAACTGTTCTTTACATAACGGTACCTTTAAACTGCTACTGATTCTTTGAGAATTATTTTGCAAATGGTTGATTACTGTCTATGGCGATTTAGATAGTTTGGCACAGTTTTCGAAGAATCTAAACAATTAATCGGAATTATCTCTATTAACTTGAATACTAAAAATACACCGTTACAGAATACATTCGAATTATATTTCCGTAGTAAATATTGATATTTAAGTATATCATTATTGTATGTAGAAGTCTTACCATACAGTAGTGATGTAGTGGGTACATATATCTTGGGATATGTAGATATTGACAACGAATTTAGTAAAATTTGTACTTCATATATCGTTGTGATAACCCCTCTCATCTATAAGACTAAATATTATGGATTTACCATATGATAATTTATGCTCAACTTGAGCGAATGCAAAATATGCATTTAAGTGATGCATTGAGTATTTGGGGTCATGTACATATTTACAATGACATTGGTTATATTTTCACTTCAACTGTAGTTGTGTTTAAACCTATCATCTTTATACTTAATATATACGATTGTTACAAGAAGAAACTTTTCAACAAATGTTAAATACTTACTAATGCATTGATTATATGTGGTGATGAACATATATATATCATGTACAATAAACTAGATTAGACCTATACTGCATATATACTCATGTTTGTATTTCTCCATTACATTACGTAAGACACCACCGTGAAAGAAGAATAAAGAGCTTAACTCAAACAATTATGAACTACATATTAAAACAATTATTGAGTTTTTGATATGATCTGTCTAGCATATCTACAATCAGTTAAAATAAAACATTACTTCACATTTACTCGAGTTAAGTCTTCTCTTCTATAACACAAAAGAAGCCATCGTTATGAAAAGCGAAAGGTCCGATTTTTAAAGTGTGTATACATACATGACATACACTAATATAGCCCGAATGATAACATTCGACAATTCACCTTTTGTTTTTGGGTATTACACACCGTTTTCAACATTTCATATAACTGTTTATTATATCATAAGTTTCTTATTGCACCGTTACAATTCATACATGTAGCAATATCAATATCATTAAATTATTTCGTGACAAAGGCCACATAAGAGAACTCTATAAAACCATATGAAGAATAAAAAATGATAGGGAATGTAATTCTAACTACTGATTCATTTCCATAAGACATCAACTTATTTTGATAATGAAAAACAAGTTTTGCACGATTTACACGAATTTGTAAAGTGTTGTGCTTCTTCTGTCTTTATCTGCAACGAACTGGCCTCTAGTTTTAAACAGGTCAAATTTAAAAATCAAAGACACGGACAGTCTACTACAAACATGCATAACAAGCTATGTTTTTAACCATAAACGTTTTTGTTTTTGTGAAACCAAACACTGCAATCACCGTCTTTGTATTGGATGTTAAAGGGTTTATAAAAAGATGAAGAGTGCAATTATTATTATTGCTATCTATATCTTTCAACAAAATGGTGAGGGTCAAGTAGAAGTTGTATCTACTCGTGTCTGATATGATAATCTACCTATTGACCAAACCTGTGGAATGCTCATAAACACTTGCCCCAATCTTTTATCGGCCTTGCAGTATAATCTTTCTCCATCTAAGCAACAGCCATATATTCCCTAAAAATATTCTGTTATGTATGTGTAGTTCATGATTAGTCAATATAGACGTTACTTTGAGAAGTTATCATTAATATCATGGTGGTCTTTTCGTAGGTCGAAAGTGTGATCATAAAGGTAGAAATAGTTGAAGTTGAATTATTGAAGTGGTTGGAGTTGAACTTGTGTACCTGGGTGTAATTTTATTAATAATCGTAGCTACGATTAAACTTTATCATACGACCTGGACTTAAGACCCACTTACGTCCATCCTATCAACACTGGCGTAAGTCACCGGTCGCATTTACGACGAGAGTAGGCTAACGAACGTAAATATACCATGAGCGTGCCAAATTTACAACTCCGGTTACGCATTATCTATCATCAGTGAAAACAAATAATTGGATTAAATCGAGAATAATACGATAATGAGGCATAACATATCTCATTAAATGCAGTTATTCAATTGCTCAGTCTCAAAATAAATCCACGTAGCTCTTGATCAATGAAAATATTTTCTTGACATTCGTGACAGACATGTATTCCATTCGTTTCGCTTACCGGTCGTTTCGTCTCGAAGATATATTTGTCTTATGATCGTTTCTCCCATACATATGCGTTAACTTCCAAATACAATTCACCAGTTAATACAAAGTAGCACATAACGTATAATTATAAGTAAAAGTAAACATACGTTATGTCCTGATACTGTCAAACCTACATTGAACTTTCCTGGACCCAGTAGTACTACGCTAGGACTACGAAGTGCCTTTTCGAAGGCTAGTCCCACGAAATCACATGTGTCGGGGCTCGAGCCTGGAACCCCGTGTTCTTAGTCACCACCTTAACCACTGAACCACGTAAGACCTTCCTCAATGTTATTTTGATCAGGATGTGTCCGGCATCAAGTGTTCGTTGAAAGCATTGCAACTTTGGCTTGTTTGAATATCTTTTGTGTATTTAAACGTTAGTTTTAACATCGGCTGGTGCATGTTACTAGATGCACGAAAATGTTTTCTCAATGGAAACAAGTTGAAACGGGTTAGATCATTGCATAGTTAATAATTACCGTTATTTGAAGCATTACATAATGACGGCTTTTATTTTGGCTCGGGAAGTATCATTGTTATTGTTTTGATCACCGCATTTCCGGCGGCCAATTTTTAACAGACAATTATTTCTGGCAGCCAATTTCAACCAATCAGCGTTAAGACTGTCACAAGGCTCGCTATATAAAACCTGCATCTTCACCTGTTCGGGCCTTTTCGCATTAAATACTAGACAAAACCACTCAAAAACCCATCCCTCCCTCCCTTAGCTCGACAGTTCCCTCGCTTTTTTAAAAAGTCGTATACTTATATGCCATCCATTCAATTCTTCAGTAAGCAAATAATACAGGCCTGGGTGGTAATCACAATCATAGACTGCAGATGTTGCAGTCAAAAAGAACATTGATCTTTAAGAGTTTTCTTTCATGGCCCGGTCTCAATTCATACCATTCATTATTATACAGGGTGAGCATTCATTATTATACAGTGTGAGTAAGACTGGAGGGCTGTTTGAGTATTGCACAATGTAAAGACTAATTTAGACATTTTGCTGGCCTAGTTCTTCTTTATTTTGCAGTCTGTTGTCGAGTCATATCCGCCGGATGAGGGATACCTACCAACCCGGCCATACAAACAATGGGAAGCCATTAGTAAACAGCTAAAGACTAGCGGTCGGCACAACATTCCCATGGCAGGAGGCGATCCAATCTCTCTGGTGGAAGATGTCAATAGCCCAATTAATGTTCTCTCATTTAAGTAACGACTTTCATTTCAAAATAAATTGAGCTAGTAAAGCTCACGTGTGCTAGAAATCACAATATAAAGAGTTATACTCCACTGGAGTATTGTCGCGGTAAGGAGAAAACGAATATTTAAAAAGAAAAAGGAAAAGGCTTATAATCAAAGCTAACTAAGCTGTTGCTCACAAAACAATAATAAAGTATATAGCAGTGAAAAGCAGGAGGGTTCTGTTCATCTTGGGCCTAGTGCATATCCTGAGTTCAGGTCTCTCCTGCTTTAAGCTATGTTTCAGAGTAAATACTCATTTTAGGACAGGAAGTAACGGATGGTTAAATAAATTAAGAGTCCAAGTGGACTCGTATAAAAAAAAAAAAGGGTCCGTAAAGCGGCTTATCCAAATAATGGATTTGTTGCAAGCAAGGTTCTAGGTTAAGATCTGACATCAACAGTCTGTAAGGGTATCATTTGAAGCATACAATGCGGACAGGGGGAGTCAGATAAACGTGTCGCTAGCTTCTGTGTAACGTCCTTAATACAAGTACAAAAGTACGGTGTTACAGGCTGCTGGTCTGGGTACATGTTAGTCTTGCCAGAACCTTGTAATATACCAACCGTTTGTTGGTACCAACTGTTTGTTGGTTTAAAAAAAAAATAATAATAAATAAAATAAATAAAAAACAAACAACAACAATATTGAATGATGCAATTTGGCGGAAAATCCTTATCGGGGCGATCGATTATTTTATTTATGTGACATTTTTCTTTGCATCACTCGAAAAATTCGAAAATATAGAATTGAAAATGTTCTTTTAACTCGGTCGTCACCGATTAATTGGTGAGGTCGGGTGCTCTATGCACATATCCTCCCACCAATTAAGTAGTGATAAAAAACAAGTTGTTCTCCTTGCCGTGGCCTTATCCCCACATCATCGATTTCATTAGTGAGCGTTTAGTGTAAATACAAATTGTAAACATGAGTGAACATTAAATTGTATGTAAAGTTAATCAGGTATTTGTTTCTTTCCCGTGTCCTGAAAATAATAGGACTTTTGATTTCAGTACAGCAAAAGCGTTCATCATAACAGTTTGGGCAAATGAGAATTGGTTTACTTCGGTATGAAAATACTCATTTTGTCACACAGCATTCATTTTTGTCACTGTTAAATAGCTCTCAGATAGAGAACAAATCTCCTGGTATACTTTCATAATGGCAGTCATCGAGGTCAGATTTAACATGTTTCAAGCTTCCTTCACAATCAATGTAAAACAAATAAGGTAAGCAAGTATTAGATACTATTCAGGTATAAGTTGTTTATCTTGCTATTGTCTGTGTATTAAGGCCTCTCATAAATGATGAGATTTGCATCATGTTTTAAGGACATGCTGCTTTAATATTCGATTAATACAAACATTTTTAATTGAACATCAGTCTGCTTCTTTATGAAATCATATATTGTTCTTCACCAAATTAAAATGTTAAAGGTACTGGTCTAATTTATCATGAGAACACAACATGCCATTTAGGGATGAAGAGGAGCCTGATAAGTTTTATAAGACAAGGTTTACAAACATACTCACCCGCATGTATGTGCTCTATTTAAGTACAGCATATTATAAAAACCAATAAGGTATTTTCTAAATAATTCTATATTGTGCAATGTAGATAAAAATTCCACAAAAGTTGCTTTGTTAATCTCTTAAAGGTCCTTCATTAACAACAGAAAGATTTGTCAATATGTCTTTTGCTTAAATTTGAAATAAAAGAAAATGATTCGTTAAATTTTCATTTCCGTTAAATCACCTGTTTTCGCAAATAAAACACTGCTTATCTGATATGTGTCGATATATTAAAGAACTTAGATATAAAGTATGCAAATAAACAACTAATGAAATATAGATGAAATGCATACGTGATAATTAAAAGACAACATTAAATTGATAATCCTAATTCCTTGCTGTAGCACATCTGTTGAAAATATAAAGTCACCGGCTGACATTATTTTCATGTTTTATACCAACAGTTCCCTAGCACTAATAATTGGCCAAGACAAATCCCCACGTCTACATTGTTATCAATGGAAGCAGTTATCTGACTGAAAAAAGAACTGATTGGTGATAGAAATCTTTATTTCAAACCATAAACCTACCTTTACTTATTTTGGTTTTATTCCCTTTCTATCCAAAGTGTTTTAATAAAGATATGTCTGTTTCAAGATGTGACCATCACCAGATCTATCAACATTACTAGATAATGATAATGATTATTTGAAAACAAAATGATTAAAGAGGGAAATGTTAAGAAGATCCACCTTTGATATATTGGCATGTTGAATAATTGTTGAGGAAGTGATTATGCTACAATTTCATTTGAAATGTTTGAATTAAAGAGAAAAGCATAACTGTGCCTTTGTAGCATTGCTTTCTTAAGTTGTATGCTATATTTATATTTATCACGCTTATATTTGTAAACTCCAAAAAGAACGTGAGAAAGTATATCTGCGCTAACTTGTATTGGTAAAACAGAATCAATGTTATGCAGAACTGCATCATTTAATCCTTTGAGGCTTATTTAAGATTGATATTTCCAATCAGCATCACAAGAAGCACGAGTCGAGTTAAACTGCCATTGTTATCTAAAATATCGCCCTAAACACAATCAATTTTTAAGCTTTTAGTAATAAAGAAATATCCGTATCAAATCTGAAGCTGACGATTTCTAAGAGTGAATGTAACTCCGGTTTTAAAAAGATCTATTTTATTAAGACTGGGACAACAGTCACACATCGTTCCTTTATTGGTCAGTATAATAGTGCATTTCTTTTACAACACGATGTGTACCATCTTCTTACTCAACACAATTTGCATAAGTTACATGAATAGTTGGATACATTTTATCCGCTAGTACCTTTAGAGGATTCATATTTGTTTACAACTGAGGAAGCAACTTAGAATAGCGATTGTTGTTGATGGTCAAATTTGACGTAACCTGCCTTCTCGATTTTTATGTCGCTTTTTGGTGAAAATAACCTATTTAAACATGAGTTTTTAATATAGAATTAAAGAATATGAAAGATTGTATCGTGTACAACCGCGATACCATGTTCTTTAAAGGAGACGTGTTCAATTTAAGTTTTGAAGTGGTGGCTAAGCGGCCATATTTACGACAGTTGTAGGAACTTAAGACTGCCCTCAAGTAGGCATAACTTGACGTACGGCCGATTTCTACAACAATCCTTGCTACGACGTTTCGGAAAATATTGATAGGAACGGACTTTAGACCTGCAAATGAAGTGACAACGGTCTTACGACCCTCGATTAAATGGCCCCCTGGTAAGGAAATATCAGAAATATAGATCTTTACACTGACCGCCGTGATATAACCGAAAATTGTTAGAAATCGCTTTAAACTCTTAATCTGTTCAATGAAAAATGACATTGAGATTGAAAGTATCAACGTCGATTGTGTTCTATGGGTACTCAGTCGTGGGTAAGTTTTCGAACGCACGGTATAAGATCATGTGATATTCAAGGCTCCAGATAAGAAGGGCCTTTACACCGCATGCTTGTTTATTCTTACTTCAAACTAACTCGAAAGTAGTACGTTACAACTGATCGTTCTTAGCAGTAGATGGAATTCCTGCAGCATTCCCATTTATTGGTCTATGAAGTATAATTTGTTGAATCTAACTTAGTGCAAATACACTAGTCGATGCGAGGAAACACAAATTGATTTAAAAGGGAAAAGGAAGTTTGATAATGAAACGATAACTGTTCACATCAAGTTATATACCCTGGACTGATTTGATAACATGCAGTTATTTAGGCTTTCGAAAACCATATAGTTAACGTTTATGTTGATAGAAGTTGATTGAGCTTGATTTTACTAGGAGATGGTTGAAGAGAGATCGTGTACATTTGTTGAAGAATGAATCTATAAAACAGTATACCAGTCTGATGAAACTGATATACAGTTGAGAAAACATTTCTTAATTTCTAATGTATTCAACACGAACATTCATAGCATATATCACAAACTATTTCGCTTATGAAATAGGTAAACCAGAATAGCTCAACTATAATCTAGACCCAGAGTCGATACTACGCATGTATTAAGTAAAAATTTTGGTGACAGAATTTTTTAGCCAGATGTATAGCACTTATGACCAAAATAAGTTTGGCTGAATATTTCTTTATTCCTGTTAGAGTTGCCATGGAAACGGGACGTTTTCTTTTTTGCCATTTATCAGCCCAAAATGGCAAAAAAAGAGTGATTTTTTGGTCATTTTCACAATGAAAAAACATACATACACAATAAAAAATGAGTTTGTTTGTTAAATAACTTCTTCAGATTATCATATGGTGAAAAGAAATTTCAATACAAGTTGCTCCTCAACTTAATACTTTTTGACATATGTCAATTCAGGCTTCAACAGGTTTTGCACATTTGGGATTTTTAAGGATTTTTGGAAAATTGATACATTTCATCTCCAATTTTCTCTCAAGACCAACCTAGTACAGGGGGCTCATACTATTAAAACAGTAAAAGAATATCTCCTCTTACATAAACATGAAAGAAAACCGTGTGTTTTTTCTTCTTTTTTGAGAAATCTTGAAAAAGAATAGGTACCATAGCAACAAGAATGAAATTTGTCTTTCCATCATAAAGCACTCAGATTTAAATAAAAAAGCAGAACAAAGCAATATAAAATGTGCATTTATAGGTCTAAATATGAATAAGATGAAATATTAAGACAAACATTGGTTGTCAACCAAAAAACAGTCTTTTAAAGGGTTGCCAAGGAAACAAAAATATAAAAAAATCACAAAAAACATCATATTTCGTCTCCAATTTTATCTTAAGACCAACCTAGCACAATGGGCTCATTATATTAAAACACTAAATGGATATGTCCTTATACTTTAACAAGAGAGAAAAGTGTGTGTTTTCTCTTCTTTTTTGATAAATCTCAATAAGGAATTGGTCTCATAACAGCAAGAATAGAAATTGTCATTCCATCATTAATCATACTGATTTCACTCAAAAAAGCAAAACAAGGCAATACAAAGTGTGCATTTAAAAGTTCAAATACCAAAAAGATAATTTGTGGAAATAAAAATTGGTTGTAGACTTAAAAAGACTGTTTAAAGGGTTGCTATGGAAACAAAAAATTGACCCCCCCCCAAAAGGGCATAATTCATCGCTAGTTATCTGCTTTGATACAACTTCTTCAAGAATGCAATACTGATAAAGAAACATAAACTTATATAAGTATTCAAACTGTTAGAAATATGTGTTAAGCTTCTATTGTGAGCATAAAAGTAAGAATCATCTCCCTTACCCGTGAAAAAGCCTTATAATTCACAAGCCTTATAATTCACGGCAAAAACCAAATATTCTCTATGTATTGAATCTTTTTTGCCATTAACAGCCCAAAATGATAAAAAAAGAGTGATTTTTTGTCATTTTCACATTGAAAATACATACATAAAATGTAGGAAATAGATAAATTTGCTATAACAGTTTCCAAGAATATCATTTTGTAGAAAGAAATTTCAATGAATGTTGCTGCTCTACTTTATACTTTTTTACAGAGGTCACTTCAAGATTAAACTGGTTTTTTATTTTTATTTTTTTTTGGAAAATTGGCATATTTCATTTAGATTATCTCTCAAGACCAACTAAATACAGAAAACTCATATGATCAAAACAGTAAAAGGACATCTCCTCTATCAAAATCATGTAAAAAATCCGCGTGTTTTTTCCTCTTTGTTGAGATATTAAAAAGGAATAAGTACCCTAGCAACAAGAATAGAAATAGTCATTCCACTTAAAATCATTCTATTTTAACTATAAAAGGCAACAAAATGCAATTTTAATTTGGTAAACAAATTTTAATACCAAAAAGATGATACATGAATATATAAAATGGTTTACAACATGAGAAAATCATTCAAAATGTGTTGCTATGGAAACCAAAAAAAAAGAAAAAATTCAAAAATGGCATTTTCTTGTCTTGATTCTTTTCTTGATGCACCTTACTTAGAAATGAAACACATATAAGGACATAAAAACAAGTTTAAACTAATAAAATAAGCAAATAAAGATGTACAGGGTGATTCAGAATATCTGACACGGTTTCAGCGTCTTGTAATTATTACATGCGTTACATTATCTTATATATCAAAACAAAATCTAAAACTAGATATTTTGAAGTTTTATTTGATAACAGGGTCTTTCTTGTTTGAAAGAAACTGTCTTTTATAACCACGCATCCATAACTACATCAAATGTTCGATGTGACGTCCTTTTTGTGAAATAACGACGTCAAGTCCCTTTTTGAAATTTTCAATGGTGCTAACACACAGCTTAGGGGTGATTTTCTACATTTCTCGGCAAATTGCTGATTTTAACTGCTGAATATTGTCTGATTTTGGAACATAAAGATTGTCTTTTATGTGTCCCCATAGAAAGTAATGCAACGGATTTACGTCTGACGAATGTGGAGGCCAGACCCAAGCAGTTTTAAGCGAGATGAAATTGTTGTCAAACGTTTCGCGCAACCATTCTTACACACTTCTAGCTGTTTGAGATGCTGCATCGTCATGCTGAAACCAAATATCTTTGATGTCATCCTTTTTCTTCGTAGGGAAGGTAGAAATCTATTTTGTAAGAGGGCCAGGTATCGTTCGTTATTAACTGTTGATTCCATAATCTCTGGAACGTTTTCAGAGCTGCGGCTTGATTTTTGTCTTCCACTGTTAGCGAGTTTGGCATCTTCAATTGATCCTGTTTGTTGAAATTGTTTTACATGTCGATGAACTTTGAGACTTGTTAGTTTATCATCTTCAGGATATTTTTTCTGCATCATGCGTATAACAGTTACCCGAGATTTAGTCTCATGATAGAGTTTTTTCTAGTCCTATAGCCTTCTGTTTTGACCTCGTCATATTTAAAAACAAGTATCATTTTAGGACGTCATGAATTGTGTCATGATGCTGACATTTTCTCTTAATTTTCTTGAGAAACAAAAGATATGACATATATCTTTCAAATGGTATGTAATAATTAGTTATGACATCAACAAACGTTAATATATTAAACCTTGAAACTGTATCAGATATTCTGGATCGCCCTGTATGTTTCATATCTGACCACAACTCATAAGGAACAAGTACTGTAGAAAGCATCAAATGAAAAATTTGAGCGACTGTGTTTCAATATTTTTCACTCCAGTAAAGCTATCTGGACTTTTCACAAATGCATTTGAACTCTTTTAGATTGATTACTGAGCTCATGTTAGAAAACATAGTGCAATACAATTCTGTTGCTATGGAAACATGAAGAAAACAACACCTTCCTGGTTGGACCTTTTCCAATATGTAAGTAAAAGGGGAGATAGACTTGCTTTAATTTATCAAAATAAAAATTTCTTTGATATTCATTTTGGAAATTACAGCAACATGTATGAAGAAATCGTTTGACTCCAAACTGCTTCTACAGGATAAAATGTCAATGTTTTATCATACAAGGGACATAACACTTATATTTTGAGTTAATACTGATTGATTTAACAAATAATAATTTCATAACATTTGATGAAGATTAGATAAAGTGGTTTTTATTTCATCATCATATTGTGGACAAGCCGAAAATGTCTCATTTTTATCATTCAAGGGCTTGAACTTGAATAGTTCGGGGAGATGGGGGGTGTACCTTGCTGGACATTGGTGTGAACTTCAGGAATTGGAAATATTATTTTAAAAAAAACATCCCAAATAGCATAATGAGAGAATACAAAATTTGGTAGAACTAACTTATCACTTAACAATACAAGATAAGCTTTGTTTAAGAAGACATTGTTCATTTGAGCATTTTTCCTTTTCTCATTATACCTCTTATTCTACCATACCAGAGGAGGTGCTTTTGATTTAATTTTTCTAGCACAACAGGTTATATTTATTTCAATGTTCTAAAATCAGAAGACCCAAGACACTATTGAAACAAATTATCTCATTAAATCACAGTCGTCAAAATATGACACAAAAACTGCATGTTTAGTACTTTAAAATTGTTGTAACTTCAAATTTGGACCAGTCGACTAATCTTCATGAAAGAACATTGAACTGTAAGAATTAAATATCAGCTACCAGTGTATATAAGATAGACCATAACTACAGGGAACTTCTCATCAGTGCTGATTTCTGTAATAGATGTCTTCTTATGAGCATCGTGGTTGGTCTGTCTTGTCTTTCACACGAGTTATTTCTGAATAAGATAAAAAAAAATGATGGGTAAATAAGTAAGTCAATATAAGATTAATATCATATTTCAGACTCAGTTAAAGTGAAGACATGTGCTGAATAATTTCAGAATGGAATGCAAAGTACATTGTGTAAATCAAAATAATCCATCATAGAAAATCAACCTTATGTAAATGGACTGCATGATTGTCTTCAAAACCAACTGAGAGAACTCAAATATGACTTTATTTGGCATGACTTTAGATATGAATTCAGAAATTCTTACACATTATTTCATACAACCATCATTGTTAAGTGGTTTGTTTGTTTGTTTGTTTATATATAGAGAGAAATATATTGTGTCAACAATTTTTCAGTCATGTTACAGCTAACCTGGATTCATAAGTATTAGGCTAGGGATCTAGCTAATGTTTGACCTTGAACAAGGGATCCCCAAGTACTAACACCAGTACCTTATCCACTAAACCAATCAGGAACCTTATTATCAGGTGGTAACAAGAATTCCTCAGGTTTTTGATGTCATGGATTATTCAATTTTTCAATATACTTCATAATTTAGAAACTTGAAATAAATACTCACCCATTGCACAAACAGTCATTTCTACTTAGTCTAGTTGACTTTAATATAAGGAACACCTTTCTGTCATCAAAGGAGGGTCTCACCATTGCTTATAGATGATATGTTCATGGAGCCACTTGGGCACAACCCTAAATAAACAAAAAAAAACAAAAAACAACGTAAGTTACAATAAAACTCTATTGCATCTTATAAAGCAGATAAGTTCTTTTTTATACATAAACAAACAACTAGTGCATAGGTGTTTCCTTTAAAGATAGAATTATTGTGAAAAGGAATATTTGCTAGAAGCCTCTTAAATTACCAAACCCTCTCCATATCTGTTAAAATCGTGGTAACGATATATTTGAATTCTCGTGAGTGATTGACTCTCGCCGAATAATGTAATTGGGGATGGCTTTATTTGTTTTGACCGGCCCTGATGGCTCAAGGTAAAATAAGGGGTCTCCCTCTATCAAATTGCATCAATGATGAGTCGGGTATCCCAATATGACTGAAAAACTGTTGACATAATGTTAAATCCAAATAAAATAAGACAAACATGAATGAGGAAATCCTTAGTTAGACAATTTGGCTTAGGAATTAAGATATGAACATTATGGGAAATGATCTTGAAATATAATATATGGCATATTTAGTAGTATAAGACAGATGAATAATTCTGAACATAACAACACAATATGAGCAAAATACTTTACATATTACTTTAAAAGGAAGCTTATTTTCATCTCAAACTAAGTTTCTTCTAATCCATTGACCGCGTGTGTTGTTGTAACTGATAGGAACTATAGGCATGCAAAAATGATTTTGTGAAATGCCTTTCATAAAGACTTTTTTTAAGAAATGATCGTTAGAAATGGAAAAAAACACTCTTTACAAAATTAAGTATGGTCAGTAAGTCCCTTTAATATAAGAGTAGCACAAACTCATTATTCAAACACTTTTTTTGACATACAGTATGCAGAATTATTACCCCATCCATCACAAAGAAATTAAGATATTTCAATTACATAAGATAAAGAAATCAAGCCATTTAAAAGAAAATCTTTTAAAGCATTATCTTACCTTTCTCCATTGCAGCTGTCTTTTGGGATAATTAAGTCATTCACTTTTTGTGACAAGGAAAACAATCTGTCATATTGAGACTCCTTCCTTCAACTTTTCTATCAGTCTAAAGCACTATGACATTACTTACTTAGGGTTTACTTAGGGTTGGTTCCCAGCACAGGTCCTCTAGGGTCCACTTCGCCAGGCTCGTTATTTTCATTAATTATATTTATCCTACTTGTATTATGTTCTCTGGTTCCGTTAATTTTTATTACTGCCTTATGATTATCATACAGGACCTCCTGTTTATGCCAGTGTTTATCTAGTCTGTTCTTGAATGAATTAATTGATGGCGCTGAAACAACCTCCTCGGGAAGGCTGTTCCAGACTCTCGAAATTCTTATTGTAAAGGAGTTCTTTCTTACATTAGATGCACAATGTTGTGGAAAAATTTGAAGACAATTTCTTCTTTGACTGTGTCTGAGTGAGCAATTATCCCAAAGTTTTAATAAGTTTGTATCCCCAGTATCATATAATTTATGTATAATTTGTATGCTTCTATCATGTCACCTCTACATCTTCTATAGGATAAGGTCGGTAGTTTTAATCTTCTAAGTCTCTCAGGATATTCCAAGTTCTTGAAGCCTGGTAGTTGTTTTGTTGCACGCCTTTGTACACTCTCAATTCTGTCTATATCTATTGCATTAAATGGTCTCCAGGCTGCACCTGCATATTCTAAATGTGTTCTTACGAGACTTTTATATAGGGGTTTGAATGTTTCCTCATTGAGAAACTGAAATGATCTTCTAATAATTGCAAACGTGCTGTTAGCTTTCTTTATTTTTTCGCTGATGTGTTTTTCGAAATCCAACTTCTCATCAATGATAACTCCTATATCCTTCTCATATGTAGTTTTGTTTATGTCTATTCCATTGAGATTGTATTCTGTATCAATATTCTTTCTACCAACATGCATATGCTTACATTTATCTGGATGAAATTTTAAAAGCCACGTTTCACTCCATTTAGACATTTAATCTAGATCAGATTGTAAGACATTACACTATAAAATATTTCCTACACTTTGTAAACATGAACAAAGCTGAAGCCCTTGTGTCATCTTTTTCATTCTCATCAATATCAAAAGGAGATTATTTTTTCAACAATACAGCCATTCAACAATGGGTTAACAATGTTTACACTGACAACAAACTTCAAAACCCGCCATTTTTGCTGTTGTTGTTGTTGTTGTTGCTAAGGGAGTCATTTGTAAATAAATTGACAAGTGAACAACTATTGTTAAAAAGAGCAAAAACAAGTCGTCTTGATTTTGATTTGTATAATTATTAAATAGAAGCAATTTTTAGATGATAATAACATTTAGTTTGAAGTACTAGAAGATGTTTTTGGAAAAGTTTTGATATTGATCACTACCTCCCTTTTGGGGAAGTAATCCATGAAACCCCAGGTATACAGAGTTGCTTCCCTTGGAAATCAAATAAAATTGTTTTGTGTTAATTTACATCAAAATACAAAAAGACATGCAGGTTTTAGATTTGAAATCAACAGATGATTACCGTATGTACCCAATGAAAGCATATTATTTGATGAACGAGGCTGGTCTTGGGAGAAAAATAGAACTGAATTTTGCTATATAAACCCTTTTGAATTCACCAAAAAGCCATTTTTTGAAACGCTTCCAGAATCCACCAAAATCAAATTTTTGAAGAAAAAATACTTGTTTGCTTATTAATAGGCTGTTATCTATCCGAAAAACATAACTTTGTTAGATTTTGTGACATGCGATAAATCACTTTCTGCAGGTTTTGCATGGTTTTTAGGCGGAGTTGGACTTAAAGGTTTAAGAGGGACATTTTGGTCGTTTATAATAAACTAAAACGTTTTCAAGTTATACTCGTGTTTGTCCTTCTCCATTACACGATTCAAGAAACAACTGCGCTGGTGTGATGTGTCTAGTATATCTTCAATCGATTAAGATGAACAATTACGTCATATAAGTTAAATTTTCTCTCCTATAAGACATAAGAAATCTACGTGTTGAAATTCAGAATTGCTCAACACGAACATTTTATTCGACACAGTGGACCCGTCAAAGTCAAGAATACAATATGAACCATGATGTTAGCGCCATTACTTATGTCGTTTAAATTTTGGAAGAGACAACCGTTTTATTAGAGAAAAAAGGTTTTGATTGTAAAGTCAACTGCGTCAACCCCATTGACCCCCTAAAAAAGAAGTAAAGCTGTACATGACAAACTAAGTCACTGATCAGCATGTGTAGACATGTTCATTCCGTATCCGAGACAATCTTATCCACTGTGTATCTTTTTCGAGTTTTTGCAGGTTTATCTTTGTCAGCGATAGGTATATTCAATATTTGTTCAACTATTTATCTTTTTTAATATTTGTTAAAGTATTATATACCGTTTTCAACATTGCTTTTTAGTTTAAACTGGTCGACATTCCACAAAATTATTCTAAATTCAAATAAAGCGTGATAACAGCTGATAATCCAGTCAGATCGTGGCGTGAAAACTTCAAACATATATGATTCTTACGCACATTGGTATAGCTTTTATGAAGACTGTATAATTGATCTTTATCAATAACAGTATGTTGACTTGTGACATATGCTTAAGGTGTTTTATGTCTATTTTCAGACTTTTTCTATATATACATCGTTCAAAAAGAACTCTAATGTTGTCTAATAATGCACCCGGCTACAAATGGTCCAGTTGTTATACAATAAGAATTACTGAAATAGTTTGACCATCTTACCCAAACGTTCAACCTCACCATATTGTAGTTGGGGCCAAAGCATAGCAACTGAAGCGTGCATACCAACGTTCATTTTGTAAAACCATGCACCATAACCAAAGCCACTGTAATGCGTGGAATAGCATCAAAAGAAAATTTATATATGCTCTTGTTCTTATTCTGTATCCGTTTACCGTATTTTTTATACCACTACAACGGGGTGCTAAGGCTCATTCTCTTGTGTTTGAGTTTTATCTAGTCGTGATAGATGAATTAATCTACGTTATGAGATAGCACACCAAATAAGGAGTGGAGTTCTTGTTTGTGAAATGGGTCTACCCAATTCAGTTATAAGCAGACCTATTTGGTCATGGTCTTTTGTAAACCTCC
Organism: Cerastoderma edule; assembly: GCA_947846245.1. Lineage (NCBI taxonomy): Eukaryota > Metazoa > Mollusca > Bivalvia > Cardiida > Cardiidae > Cerastoderma > Cerastoderma edule. The sequence continues at coordinate 25,746,842 of OX401417.1, forward strand.
TTTATGAAGTCGGTTAGATAACCCTTTACAGTACATTGGGCCATTCTGCATTTTGAAAATATATATTTTTGACAAATCGATTAATTTTTTACCCTTTACACCATGATTTGAATGCCTAAATCAAGAGCACCAGATACAAACATCCTATTGACAAGTTATCAACTATTTTGTTATTCCTTTGTGGACAGTACAATGTCTAGGAACAATAAAAAAAAACGACTTATGGTTGAATATGTTCCTTATGAGGAAATGTCAGAAAATAGAGGGACATACACTGATCGATGAATTTATTAAGATTCGTGTTTACTTCAGAAAATCACATTATTTCAATTTGATCAATACAAATTTACGTTTTGAAAGACAATAATTACATCGAATATGTTCTATGGGAACTCAGTCGTGGGTAAGTGTTCACACGCGCGGTATAAGATCATGTGATATTCAAGGCTCCAGATAAGAAGGGCCTTTACAACGCATGCCCGTTTATTTCGTTCCTTAACCTAATCGTATTGGCACTCGAACGATCGTCTTATCGGAACAGTGCTGATGGCGAGACAACATTACAGCAGTTGGTATATATATAGTTGGAATGGTGCATGCCTATTCTTACCACGGCATCTGATATTAAATGTTACATGTAATTGGAAACTCGGTTAAATCCACTCTGTTCATAGAAAAGTATATCCTTACACAGACTTGGCCAAATGCCACATGCTGTGTGTGTTGAACTATGAATACCTATCAGATGGCGAAGTACGTTACAACTAACCGTTAAATTAGATTGAATACCTGCAGCATTTGCATTTATAGGTCTTAAAGTCTAATTTGCTGAAACTTAGTGCCACTATACTAGTCGAATATTCTAGCGGGGAAAAATAGATTTATTTAAAAGGGAAATGAAAGTTTGATAACGAAAAGATAACTGTTAACATCAAATATACCCTGGACAATTTTGAAACGACGCAGTTATTTAGGTGTAAACAAATCAGTATGTCGATCATGATGTTAATAGAATTCGATAAACAAAGTTGATCTTAATCAGGTGTTGATTAAAGTGAAATTGTGAAAGAACCTTTGACAATTCAAAGATATTAAGATATATTTCCTATGACGGAAAATCTCAGAAGACGAGTATATGACGTCCAAATACAACTGTGTCGAATTCAACAAGCAAGCTGATCAGGTTCAACATTTGATAGATCTCACATTCGGTTGTTATCTTCGTTATAATTATAACGTAATAAATGAATGTCGATCTTTGAAAGCTGTTTATGATTAAACCCGGTATATAGAATAGAGGCCTTTATATTTGTATTGCAAAGCTCACATTGCAATGATCGTTTAAGAACTCCCTTTCTGCCACCTTAAACATGAATTTTTGCAACGAACCTATGTTTTTAATTATACTTTTTCTTGTTTCGAAACTTGTAACACGCAGACAAGTAAGCGTATCATACGCTCAAAGGGGAGAAATTAATCCTCTTGCGTTTAAAGCCAGTTTTGTCTACTCGCGCCTGATATTTGAACATGTACAGAGGCATTCAATGACATTGGCGGAGCAGGGTAGATCTCTATGGGGCAGTCCTAAGCCTTCAATAAATGTATGGTGCGTAATGTAAAGGTCTAGTCTAGTGTCAGCCGGCACCCATACAATAATTTGGTTAAATTAGCCTTCACAATACCATTCGATATCAATAACAGTCGTCACCATGTGATCCAGAACTACCAATGTTGCAGATAATTTTACGTTAGATAGAATTATACGACCTATAACAAGGCTTTAAGCAGCGATTATTTGATTTTAATCCATATGGTATTTCCCTTTAAACGAGAAAATAACACATACACAGAAAACAGCAAGTAATTTGATTTACCTTCATTAGGGGTAAAGTCTACGAATAAAGGGATTTTTTATCTACTCGCACATTATATTCAAACCTGCGCATTGAATTTGTAAGACAAATATTGAGCGAGGTAGATCTTTATAAAACGGGTATTCCATAAACCTTCAACAAAAGTTGAAGTTGGTGCGGAAAGTCGAGGTTTCGTGTCAGCCTGCATACTTTGGTGGAGTTACTTCGTTAGACTTCACAGTGTCGTATAAGACTTATAAAAAGTGAACGTCTCAATCATTACCTTGGTATCAACGAGAACTGAAACGTTTGGTGCAGGATCAGTCAATACAGGCGTTACTGTTTTGTACGGTACCATATATGACCCATAAACATGGAAGTAGGCTATATAACATAACACGGCTTCTTTCTGTGCATAAATAATTATCAATGCTCGAAAACCGGGTCTTGTAAACATAATGCGTTATTACCTTATTAGTCCATAGGTTTAATATGTATTGCAGGTTCAGACAATTCTTGCATCTCTGGTTTGTTCGTTCCTATCTATTGGTCGGATACCTGGGAGTATAGCATGTAACGGCCATGATATGCACATTTATAACGGTCATAGCTCGACACGTGGGATCAACGGGTCCATCCGAATAACCTTTCCGATCAGACGTCTGTGTGGTACATCGGCTGTGATCCGGATGAGACCATGCAGTAGGCGACCAATTTGTTTTAAAACATACTCATTGTTTCTAAAAGAGTTATTAGAAGGGTCAAAATTAAAACGAAGTGTAGAAGACAAATGAAAAGTATGGGTATTAACTATTCCAAGCTAATATAATGCAGAACGCATAATGGAAAAGGTAGAAAACAGATATTTGTTTATAGGCGGCTTCACACTGTGTCAATCGTATTTAAGTTATTGTTTACGGGTTTTCTGAGTATCACCAGTACTAGACAGAGCTCTGCAGTGCTTGCCCAAGGACATTCAAAAGGAAATTCTAAATGCCTCTGGTGCGGATTAATCCTGGAATCCATGTCACAAATCGAACACATTTATAATGCGCCACGCAGAAAATATTGTATACTTAGCATACCATACCAATCCTTACAGCCTTCAAGTTGTAAAAAATACCGTTAAAATGTTTTGAAATTCGATACATAATATATACGTCGAATGGGGTCTGTTGACATCTTTTGAAAGGGTTTCTTTCAAGCGACAATGTGCGAGATCATGTGATATTCAGTGCTCCGGATACAAAGCATTTTCATAATGATTCAATCTTCATTTCGTCCCTAAAACCTATAACGATGGTATGCAAAAGTGTGTTTTTCTAGGCACCGCATATAACTTACAATGGTAAACCATTTTACAAGTTCACATGTACTTGCATGTAAAGGTACTACTCACCAAACGTTGATTCTTTCCTTTAAGATGTTTAATGGACTTCGTCCAAATTATCAAAGTGACATATTCCCTTCCACGAATGGTGCAAGAACTGATTATCCCTCACATAATGCTGTAGATATAGACATTATAAGTAGGAGAACAGAAACAGTTGCAAATTATTTAATTCCTTCAGTTGTATCAAGATGGAACGAACTTCCCCAGGACATCAGGTCGGTTAATTCGCTTTCAAAAGTAAAATAAGGAACATATTTCCCTGTGCAGTAGTACCAAAACACTTTTTTTTATTGGTGAATGTAAGCTAAAAATTCTAAATACTAGTCTTCGAAATAAATGTAGTGATCTTCGATCGGACTTATTTGTTAATCATTTAGCACAAAGCACTTTATTTTCATGTGATCAATCAATCGAGGACGCCAAACGATATTTCTTTAAATGCGAGCATTTTCAGCTCAAAGGCTTAGTAAGTTTGTCAACTGCATATATATCATTCATTGGATACAACTAAATTGCTGTTTGGCTCTGTAGACCTTAATTATGAAGACACCTGTAAACTCTTCCTGTCTTCCTGACAGTACATACCTTCATTTAGGATAGCAAAATGTTCTTGTAGCATGTTAACCAAAACAATACCTCATGCCTACAGCCGTAAAACATGGACTCCAGTATCACATAATTCACGTCACCTGTTACCCTTGACCACTGTCCTTAACTTGACCGATCAGATAAAACAGAGGTACATATGCAAACCTCACCTAGCCGACCTTGCTATGATCTCTTTAGAAAAAAATAATACATTGTATAAGATGGCTATTGGGAAAAGTCCATTTGAATTTAGAATTATATATCTTCTTTAATTTTCTTTAAAGCCATACTTGCCCTCGTTAACACTTAAATTGTGAAAGTTCTAGAATATTTGAAAATTGAAATTAAAAGTAGCTTAAATTCCCTTTTACAGAGGAATTGAGACTTTAACATGTTCATGTGATGCTTTTAAAAGAGTGAATACTATTATATAAGGTTTGTTTGCAATTAACGATGAAACTAGGTCAGCCGAGAAACGTTAGGAACGAATAAAACCCAAGAAATTCTCCATTTTAAATGTTCACGTTGATAACATTGGATAAACGACAGCAGTTTTATGTGTTTCACGTGATTTTTCTAAGCAGGTGATCGCAACTCATTAATTAAGCTCTCCTTGCTATTACAGATCTTACTCGAATGTAAACAATGGAGTTAAATTGTTGGGCACCAAATTTTGTGAAAATAGCACTTGGAAAAATCGATAATAGGTAGTGCAGGTGATATATTGTCATGTTCTTGTGGGTTTTCACTATGTTTCAACATATTCTAACATAACCTATAACTCACATTACCAAGTTTTTCAGTTTTTCTGAGCGCTAGTATGCTTTTAAGGAATTGAAACTCTACGCAAGACCCAACAAATGAACATAGCATACGCTCGACCAGGGCGAAAGAACATAGGCGTAGGAGCCGGGGGGCCAGGCCCCCCCAATATCCAGACGGGGGGCAGAGTATACTACCCCCCCCCCCCAATATTCACAATAGAAGATGAAGATTTTTGGAAAGAAAAAATGAAAGAAATGAAATTTAACAGCAGAATTAATATAAAAATGTATTTTGTGCTTTATTTAATACCAATTCGCCTTTTGTTACGAACAATAACCAAATCATTTTGATGTCATCATCGCAAATGGCAATCTGAATACATCAGGTTTATCCAATGAAATCTCAGCTCACGGAAAGTAGTTTCGACTAACGAAAACGGTAATGCAAAACGTACTCTAAGCAGTCAGACCCTATACACACAAACACGGTTTGCCAAAAATAGTAACATTTTTAAGGTGGAGGTCATTTTGAAACGAGGCTTGCGAGTAAACAAACCGATTCCTATGTACTATACAATACCAAAATGATCTGTGTTTCCTAAATCCAGCGTTCGGACACTTTTCGTTGCCGAGATTTCAATGAATTTTGATGTCCTGTCTCTAGAGGTTTTCAATTAAAGCATTGCTAGCGCTTAATTTATTTCTATCTGTGTGAATACTAACCCGTTACACCATTATACCACGAGTTACCGCTCCTCTCATAAATGACTTTAAAAACCACTGCGGCGAAATGCGGAATAATTCCATTTGTTTCAATCGTTTACAACTTATATCAGAGGGAAAATGTTGTTTCTTAAATGTAAATTGCTCTTGCATTTCATGATTTGAAGTTAAATAAGTCACAAATCCCCATATGGGACAATTGGGTTAATAAATGATGGTAGTATCATGTTTATTATGAAATAAGTACATAGGAAGAAATAAAACAGTTTCAGTGGCAGATTGAAAATAGTTTTGTTAATGTTGATGATACATTGTACATAAGAAGATGACGTTAGAAATCATTTTGAAAAATTGAGAAAATGCTCATAAAGATTCTATCAAATACCACAAACAAGAAAAAGTCAGATTTTCATATTTTTTTTATTATTGTATGCAATTACTATTTAGACCTGCCCGAATTAAAAGGGAAGTGTTAAAGAAAGTTGTGACCCTTTTTCTTATTTTTCTTTTATTGCTTGTTGGTCACATAAGATTTAAGTCCTTATTACATAGGCTATTCCGATGTAAAAAAGGACAGAACAAACTAATATGTAGAATACACCTGATTGGAACTCTCTTTTGATGATCCTGAAAGACCTCAATTTCCTTATCATAAGTCAATCAGCTGGACAAAATGAGCTTCTTCTCAACATTTATATTGAATCTTTTATTTGCCTGTTCCATGTCATAAGGTTCTAAATAATACAGAAGCATGTGTAGTTAATTGGTTGGTCAGAAGCACTTCTATTGAATATATATGTTAGCAGAAAGCTACTGAATTTGGAGCAAATGCTTTAAAAAAATCGGCAATCAATGTTGTGATGTTTGTAAACAAACCATGCTGGTGCTTTGATGAAGGGGTTCTGTCGGCTTTCAATTGAAAAGTTCAGAAAAATCAATTGTTGCCGAAGGGGTTGGCAGTTTTCTATACTAGTAGAGTTTTGTTTTATTTTTTCATAAATTATAAATCTACCTGCAGGATTCTTTTTAAACAAACAAATGTAAAGCGACATGACAGTCAGTGGAATTTTTTTCTTTGTAAGATCAAAATTTGATTGACTCAACGACTTTTTAATTTTTGGTAGGTCTTTGATCAAACTAAGGGACTATGTGGTAAACTCAGATTCGGTGAATATAGTTTAAGAATTTAGAAGCCCTTTTGGACTAAATGTGGCTCTAATTTATGCATGACCCGTCGTCTTGTAAATGTAAGTAGTTGAAACTACGACGTATCACGGCACAATAATTAACACATGTACAGCGCTATTTTGGATGAACGATAAGAACAAAGATCTGTTCTAATATAGAAAAAATATCAAATTTTATAACTGTCTTTATAATTGTACCGAGGGTCCCGGGTTCGAATCCCCATTAAGCGAGGTGAAAATTCCGGGACTAACCCACAAAACCTGCGCGTTTACTGGTTTAGTATTCAGGAAGCAGTCTAGGAAGCAGTCATCGAGAGAGGTTTTGAACAAGCTTTAAGCTTCCTTAACAATCGATGTAAAACAAATATGGTGAACTGGTGAATGTTGATCTGGATATAGCTTATGTAATAAGGACTAAATACTTATGTGACCAAGGAGCAATAAAGAAACATATGGGGATTTGTGAATTATTTAACTTCATATGCAAGAGCAATTAATATTTAAGAAGAAACATTTTCCCTCTGATATAAGTTATAAACCACTGTAACAAATGGAGTTATTCTGCATTTTGCCACTGTGGTTTTTAAAGTTATTTGTGAAAGGTACGGTAACGTGTGATATAATGGGGGTAATGGGTTAGTATTCACACAGCTAAAAATATATAAAGCGCTGCCAAATGCTTAAATTTGAAACTCTCTTGAGACAGGACATCAAAATTCATTGTAATCTCGGCACCGAAAGATGTCCGAACGCTGTAACTAGGAAACACAGATTATTTTGGCACTATGTAATACGGCAAAATCGGTTTGTTTACTCGCAAGCCTCGATTCAAAATGATCTTCACCTTAAAGCTGTTACTATTTTTGGCAAATCGTGTTTGTGTGTATTGTATTTAAATATAGACTCATTTCTTAACCTTAGTTGAGACGATGTCGTGGATGTGACAGCTTGGTGGCTGTCACTCTTAGTTATTATCAATCCAATATGCTTTCCGCGTGAGATCAAAACCTGACCATTCCTATTTTCTTTTGGTTATTTTGTCTTAACTAAGATACACATTTTCATACGCTTTCTTTTAATTCATTTAAGGATATTGAATTTGTAGACGCATGGTTAGTCATGAGAAACTTAGGTACATTCATTCTTAGACCGGTCCTCATCTGAAGTTGACCCCCAATGTTGAAAACGCTCCTACGCCTATGATGAATACTTTACCGTTTAAAAGTTTATTCATCTCCTGCCTGCTCTTTTAATATCTACATGTATGTTGACAATATTTGATAATGGCAGAGCGGGGTCAACCGTAAACTATCATCAATATTGTATGGAAAATTTCACAGTCGCATGTCAGCCTGGACATTTCAAATAAGCCGAACGTAATAACTTTAACGGGTATAATAGGACCGCCTCTATTAACCCTTTCCTAAACAATAACGACATTTGACTACTTTGTAGCAGACGACTTTAGGACACATTGTGGGAAAAGGAGAAATTGCTCGTAACGAGCAAATTTCTCCTTTGCCCACAAGATTTTTTGCTCTATCCGAAGAATATTTTTCAATTTCATCACATTTAGAAATGTCGTCTTTCAGTTTGGGACAGTCAAAAATGTGTTGTTTGGGAAAAGGTTAAACTAGATTGTTAAAGGTAAAGACACATGAGGTTGTAGCACGATTCATGTACTGTTGGTTTAGTGCTAAGTTCAGCATCAGTCAACACAGATGTCACTGGTTGGTTCGGTATAATCTTGATCTTGATAATACAACAGGACTATGATATGCACCAACGTAATGTTGGTGGTTCAACCTGTGATAAAGTGGGACGATCTACATAATGCCCCGAACAAAAGACTAAACTTGTTTGAAGCCAGTGGGTTAAAACCCGAAAACTAACGGACCGCTTTGGTTTGATAACAGACGTTTAGATTATAGTCGGATCAAAGACGGGTCAGAATTGGAAACTAGAGTATCATGTCAAACGTAAAGAATGAACTTGTAATACGCACTTTTGATATTAGGCATTGTAAAACCAAACACAAACTATAGTTAAAAAGACTTATTTATTACAATTGCAGAAAATACTCCTGCTTTACTGTTGAAATGCATTATACTCAGATTATTTCGAAAAATCGAAATTGTTCCTCTAATACTTACGCTCAGTGACAGTATAATTGTGTAAGTGAGTAAAGAAATACATTCATTTCCCTGATACTTAATAAATAAATACATTTATATTCCTATTGAAGCGAATTTTACACTATGACATGGTCATATGATGCTTTTGAAAGAGACAATAGGGTTTGTTACAATTAGCGATAAAACGAGCTCAGTCGAGAATTGTCGAGGTTTATTTCGTAACACGTCGTGGAACAATGAAATTATAGACATTCCTGATTTTGAGTATTCGCACAATTGTTTTGTTGGATAAGTGACAGTACCTTTGTGTGTATCACTGACTTTTCTAACCATTTGACGAATACAGTTAAACTGTGTGGTACACACTTTGTAAAGTTAGCAACTTGAAACATCGATCATAAGCCGGCAATGTATTGTCATGACAGTTTGTTATCACGCTATAAATCAATATGTTGTTTCGTTATTCCTCATATTACCCAGTTTTACAGTCATTCGAGCGCTATCATTCTTTAAACGTCTTTCGAAATTTAAAACCTTTATTTTCGGTACTCAAATATTCGCCACATTTACAAGAAATCAAGGAAGACATTAGTAATTAAATGTCACTCTTTAAAAAAAAAGTGTAAAATATGTACTCTACATCTGCCTTTATCTGTACCTCCGTTATCAATCATTGTACACTTCATACTGTTCTTATTCTTAGTTCAGATGGCCAAGTTTGAAACAATCGGATACAAAGCGTTTGGTGAACAATACAAATGCAGGATGATAGCAAATTGTGACAATAAAACTTCACTATGAGAATATCAGTTACAATAACACATTAGCATTACAGAGCGCCTTGTTAATCATAACATTTTAATTAGATTCATTGATTGCTGAGAGGTTTCATAAGGTAACCATTGCATACGTTTGTTTTTACATTCTAGTTAGAAACGACAAATGATATAATGGTAATAACGGGTGAATGAAACTATTTGTGAACAACTAGATATTACCAAAACATAATTAGTTGGTAACAAAGGCTGAACTAAATTATGTGTGGACAACTAGATATTTGTGAATTATAACGTCCTCCCCGATATGACTTCGCGACTGATCCAATATCACACGTGACGACACCTCATTTCTTTATCGTTTGGTCCTTGTTTTAAACACAACGCTAGCTATCATGTACTCTGTTCTTGCATGTACCCATCCTTACCATATAACTTGACGATCGTTACGTTTTATATATTATAGTGTGTTATTCAACGACCATGGAAGTCTCTGGAAGAGGAAAAGAGCAGGACGGTCACACTACAGGTATTCTATGCGATCCATGTAAAGGAGAGAATGAAGAGGAAAACGCCGTATTCTTCTGTACTGTGTGTAATGAGTTTCTCTGTGACGCTGATGGAAAGGCACACAGAAAAGCTGCTGTGTCAAAAGGTCACCTATTATTGGATCGAGAAAGTATGCCAAGACAAAAGATAGGATCATATGGTGACAATATGTGTCAGCTACATAGTGGAGAGGTTCTGAAATGTTACTGTAAAAATCACAGTAAAAGCTGCTGTTTAATGTGTGTTACTAAGGAACATAGACAGTGCAATGTTGAGTACATCGACGATATTGCAAAGGGATACGAACAGAGTAGTGAATACAAGTCTTTGATGAAAGATATGACCGATCTTACGCAGCGTCTTCATACAGTCAAGCAACAATCATTGAACAACAAAACCAATGCACAGCGCCTTCACTCTGAGATCATTTCTGAAATCAGAAAATTTAGGGTAGAAATTAACAGTATCTTAGATTCACTCGAAAGTGCCTCATTGGAAGAAACAAAGGGGGTCTTAGATGTCGATGGCAACGCAGCTGAGTCAACAACGACTCATTGCGATTCTCTCATGGCGAAATTAAAAGAAATGACGTCATCCATGGACAAATTTAGACAATACAAACAAGAAAGACAGTTGGTGATGTATTCAAAAAATGCAGGGGCACAAGTCAAAGATATAGAAGATGAAGTTTCGAAACTACCAGACCCAGATAAAAATAAAGATTACAAGTTTATTCCGGACAAGGCGATACCACAGCTTCTCCGATCTTTGAAAAGTCTTGGACATTTGGAAGTCACGGAAGAAAGGTCAAAATCCAATGAAAACGATCAGAGAGCGACAATGGTTTCTGGTGCAGAAGTATCGATACCTGTCGTTAATCGGCCCGTTACTGCAAGCCATGACTGTGATATCAACATCCGACATTCGACAGACACTCAAACCCGCTGTGGTATTACAGGAGGATTCATGCTAGACCAGACTAAAATAGTTTTGGTTGATAATAACAACGTCAGTGTGAAGGTTGTTGACGTCATCAATAACGCCGTTTCATCCTGTATGAAGCTACCCTCAACACCATGTGATATAACACGTGTAGAGAAGGATCAGGTTGTAGTGAGTTGTTACGGGGGTAAATTGGTCTTTTTGAAGGTCGGTAAAACATTGTCTATCTTTAAACAATTGGATCTCGGTGGTAGCGTGTGGGGTATTGCCTATACAAACAACTCGTTACTTGTTGGGTTTGACCCTCCATATTCATGTGTGAAAGTGATTGACTTGAAGGGGAAAACGTTGAAAACATTTAAAACTGACGCTGCCGGAAATAACCTCTTTCAGTACCCAGGGTATATTGCTCTCAGTGAGGACCAGAACACGATATTCGTGTCGGATTGGGGCTATGAGTGTGTAACAAGTCTACGTATGGATGGTACAGTACGAGGCGTATATACCGACGGCAGTCTGAGCTGTCCACGTGGTCTGGCTGTAGATAGAAATGATAATGTGTATGTTGCTTGGTCTCACAATATTCATCAACTCTCTACAGAGTGTAAACCCATTAAGGTACTTCTGGATAGTACGCATGGGATTGAACACCCATATATGGTGACATATTGTAAGGAAGAACACAAACTGTATATTGGTTATAACTGGATATCAGGGAAACACTATAAGTTATCTGTTTTCCAGTTGAAATAAACAAAGATATACAATACAGACAAAACACCGAACGTAATCTGCTTTATGGTATTTACTAGAGTTGGTTAAAAACTTCTGTTCCTAGAACAGTTAGTTGTTTTAGGTATAAATAAAGGAGATATGAGGACCGTGCTACTCATCGACTTTATATGATTGTATTGTGGGCCGGTGGCCTATTTACTTCAAATAAACTTTTGTATTTGTATTTGTATTTGTATTGTACTTTTTATATTTGAAATAACGTAATCTGCTTTATGGTATTTACTAGAGTTGGTTGAAAACTTCTGTTCCTAGAACAGTTAGTTGTGTTAGGTATAAATAAAGGAGATATGAGGGCCAGATTGTACTTTTTATATTTAAATAAGTATGTTTGTCAGTGAAATCATATTAAGATATTCGAAAACTCTTATAGAACTCTTCGCTCATTGCAATTGGTTTTTTATTGGCAATATTTCATTTGTACATGTGTGCAATTTTCCCATATTGAAAACGAGCAATTTCTCCTTTTTCAACAGTATTTTCTGTCCGATCAGAAGATTATTCTTCAATTTCATCATATTTTGAAATGTCGTCTGCAAACTCTTTCAACTTTGGAGAGTCGGAAACTTGGTGTTTGGTAAAGGGTTAATGTATGGAACTAAATGTATACACAAGACAAATTAAATGTATAAAAAAAATAAGTATATTTATTCATGGGTCTGTTTCGCCAGGTTTCATATCTATTTTCATTTATATTAAAAAAGTGTTGGTTTGTTCGTTGTTGTAATATGGTTTTACCTCGCGTCAACAATTGCTTAGTTATAATGCGATGTCAGGCTCAAAATGATGGAGGAAAACTCGCTACTCAACTACCCATAAGGCCTGATCAATCGGGTAGAACCATCGGCATTTCGTAAGTTAGTCGGGAGGCTGCCTCTCATGATAATCCAAATATATTGTGATATGTAATATAATGATCCATGTTTCGAACGAACTCACCAAAGACAGGTAAAAAGAA